>CAJGYO010000006.1:83690472-83938200 GCA_904845875.1 Miscanthus lutarioriparius
GCGACGCGGCCCGGCTACCAAGAAGCATAGCTCAGCAACCTGGCCAACAGCCTCGCCATGGCGTCATTGTATTGGCCTCAAGTTTTACAAAAAAAAACCCTCAGAGATATATGATTTAAGTGTGATTTAGGTGTCTTAGATATCTTCTAAATTACCCACAGAAGATTTTAAGTTGCTATAATCCAGTCCAAGCCAGGCCTTTTTACGGATTTAACCATGCCTTTCATCAATTTGCGAACAATGTTCTTTACTAACCCCTTATGTCTATGGTTAATTGCAATCTAGCACCTAAATCTTTCTAATAAAACAATTTTAATTCCTCATGTATACCCAAGTCAAATACGTAAGGGCACAATGGAGATTTGACCTCTTCTATCCTTTCTTGAAAAAACAAGTGTGCAGAAGATATGTATAATCTATTGATAAGATTGCATCTCGAGTTTCGGCCATATGTGTATTAAGCAACCTAATCTTATGGCTTGCGCTAGTGAAGCGTATAGAAGGCATCTCTAGGGATTATTGGGTTAGTTTGCTTAAATCGAGTTAGTTAATAGGATGACATTTGGGCTCGCTAACTTTATTAGTGATTTAGTTGGGTCTTTTTTTTAATAGCGGCTTTTGGTTTGATGGTCGGAGTAGCCGTCACTGACACATCTTGTTAGCGACCACCTCCATTGCTCATCCCTCCTTGCTATAATGGTGACCTCCGCCTTCTATCTTATATCATTCAGCTAGCAGACTCAACTTTATTGTTTCGTCCATTTTAGTGGCCATGCATCACTGATGGGTAATGGGTCTATTATAAGATTAAACACCGCGTGCTGAGCCGTCGTGCCATCGCTATGCCAAGCCGCCGGCCATCAGCACCGCGTGGTGTTGCTTGCTGTGAGCATAACATAGCCGACGACCACCATGGCCAATAAGATCTCAAGCTTAACAAAAGAACCCAAAAATCCTATATTATTTTCAATTTTCTTTGAGTCATGGCATATTTGCTTACAACTCTTACATGTTCTCAAATATATGTAAGTTTATTTTGTGGCCATCCAAATTATTACACGAGTTTGTTTTTGATCAAGTAACTCTAAAACTATTCTTTTACCACCAATTTATTAATACTGGACAAATTTGGTAAAGTAGATGGTTTGTATTTTCTTCAAATTATAGAAATTATTTTATTTTCCTAAAGATCACGAGTAATTCATTCTAAATGGAAAAATATGAAATTAAAACTATTTTCTAAAATATAATCATTTGTCAAATGGTGATAGATATGGAGTTATTGGATCTTATTTCCAGTTGTTTCTAGTGTTTTATTACTTGGACTCTTGTCCATTATTTATTTAAATCATTATTTTGTGCTTATATTAAACCTAGTGGTTGACCAAAAGCCATATTCAAAACAGAGTGCCAAATATGTTGGAGTTAAATTAACAAAGTTTTTTTTGAGGGAAGAGGTCGATAAATGCCATACGAGCTAAATTAATCTACATGTGATAGGGCTTTGGTCAATCTGAGTACAAATAAAGTATAGTTTGAAATGATGATCTTAATAAGTATGAACATAATTACAAGCAATAAAACATCGAGAATAGGAAAATTAAAATGCTAATGACACCAAATAGAGCACCAACAGATAGCTTATATTGTTACAGAAAATTGATGTTGGTTTCACATTTTCTGATTCCAAATAAATTATTTATGTTCTCAAAAAAAATAAAGTAGTTTATTATTTTAAAAATACAAAACCATATATAAATTTGGTCAATGTTGATATTTTAATGGTTAAATATTTCTGATTTAGAGTTACGTGATAAAAACAAATCAAGTGTTAGTGTAAACGCCCTAATCTAATATCTCCCGGGAGTACTTGTCTTCCATGAGACACTAAGTACTCAAGAGAGAACACCCCAAGGGAGAACTCGAAAATCCACATTTTTCATCCAGGATCATGAATGGGAGAATAAAGCTTACAACCTTTTTAGCCATTTCTTACATCACTTTTCATGCAACATCAGAGTATAATATTTGTTGTTTATAACAGCGGAATATAACCATGTTATCGAGTTACGGAGGAAACATGATTAATTTAAGGACATGACGTGAGACATTAACATAGTGGACATTTATATACAAGAGATGCTATGATTTTATCTTTTCTTATAAAAACCTTTAGCAAGGGTTATAAATAAACACTACGATCGTAGTGTGAAAAGAATCATCTCTGAGCCCATCGGGGAGGTTTTCACACACAAGAGCCCGACTCTAAGTATCCACTGTCACCTACAAGCGAGGTAGAACAAACCACGAGTACTCAATTGTACTCCGCAAGACTTACCCGTGCGGAGGAAAGAAAAGTCTCTAAGGATATGCAAGGCTATCCGCTTGTGGATTTATAGCATCCAGAGGAGCATTACTAAGCGTGTGTCTTTATATTCAATTTTATTAGTAATCATCATTAGTTCATTAACTAACCATTCTATGCAAGCACCTATACTACTTTCAAGCAGATGGTAAATAATCAGAATCATTTTATCACCTTTCAAGTCTAGTTCTTACTACAGTGCTAGATCGTAGTCAAGTCGCATCAGTATTACGGCGATTCACGAATTAATGTAGCCCAGCTAAGCACCCTGAAACACACGCCCCGCTTGTACCCCAGGCACAAGTAGGACCAACCCACCACTCTCCTATCAAGGGGTCCAGGTCCTCGTCCAAACTTGGACTCCAAGCCCCCACACCTGAGTCTAGAACTCAGTGTGGTGCTTAGACCTCCACCATCCCCGCCCCCAATCAGTCGGCCTAGAAAGTGCTGGAACCCACGACAAGAGAGCAACGAGTCTTCCCGCTCCCATAAGCAAGCATGTACATAGGATAATAAGTGTGTAACCTGACTTGAATCCAATGCAACGGATGGTCCTCAATCGACATAGGCGGAACAAGTGCAATCTGAGCCTCGGTCGAATGCCTAACCAAGTCCAGATCCAAAGTACCATTCCGCTGGTCTCCAATTATCATTGATATATATTCCATGTGACAGTAATATAATAACAACAATAATATCTTTCCTATCTCTCGTGAGTGATAGGTAATCACTCGACTTCTACCGGATCCTATAGCATAGTAATCTACACGATCCTGACATACTAGTAGGACTCATAGGATAAGGATATATACGCAAGTGGTTTTCATTCAACTCCTTAAAACTTAATGCACAAGCATAAGATAAAGTGCAGAATAATAGGGGTTATACACCGGGGCTTGCCTGGATAAGATATAACCAAAAGTTAGCATTCTATTATGGTGACACGATCATCAAGGCACCATATTTTCTGCTACTTCAGTCAACTCCATGATCCATCGTTGTTCCTATTATGATATACGTGGATGCAACGCAGAGATGTAAATAATCAACGGCAACTACAACTCTCAAATACGATTACGCTCCGCAAACTAACGAGCTTGCTTTAATGACTAACGTACTAGCCTATGTATTGGCATTAAATCGAATAAGGCATTGTTTCGAGAAAATGTTCTAGTTTAAAATCCCAATGTGCTTTGACATTTTATTGATTAAACATATATTTTCGAACTAGGGCTCAATTAGCTACCATAGCAAACTAATTATTATGGAGCTACAAAAATTACAGTGAGCACCTAATAATGGTAGGAATTCACTGTGAAAGTTTTAGAGCCAACACCAGTACCAATTTATTATGAAAATTTCTACAAGTTTATGCTTAAATAATTTTAGAGCATGTTAAAATATTTAAGGCAACCGTGAAATATTTTAGAACCTTGTGAACCAAGTACACTAGCAGGTAGATCATGATTTTATGAACTTAAAAAAATTGGTTTCACAATTTTTGATCAACTACACAAATTTCTATTGAATTTATAAGTTTACCATGGAAACCTAATTAGAAAACACTTTAGAAAAAAGAAAAGGGCCGGTGGACAATGATTTAGCCAAATGACCTAAGCGGCTCACAGGGAGGCCACCCTGTGAAGCAGGTGACGAGCCCGGCCACCAAGCGACCCATGGCGAGAGCCCGCGCACGCTTGCCCATTTTGCAAAAGAGGGCTCATACTCTTAAAATTCAAACGACACCAAGCAACACTTTGTTCCACTAGTCTCGAGTTTTGCACAAAGCACCCGAGAATAACTTGCCTTTGCAGCGGCGGGTCCCGGACATGCGTGTGCCAGAGGTGCGACCTCGGCCGGCACCACCCGACCACGCCGACCCTCACTGGAGTCCCACAATGACGCGTCTACTAGACCGACATGGACCTTCGGACCTACGCGCAAAAGTAGAAGGTGGCGGCACGATCAATGGTGTACTAATCCCACCTATCCACGTCGACGGAGGATCCGTGTGGCGGCGCAAGTGCTCCGGGGAGTCTACGCCCTTTTGGAAGGGTCGTGATTGTGGAGAAGGGTTAGAGGCTCACCGCGGTGCGTGCTATGGAGATGGTTGAAGCAGGGGAGGGTCGAGGCGGCTCGGCCACGTGCGCTCGGGCACGGTGGCGACATTCCGCGGTGGCACCGGCGCGTCACCACGTCATCGACGGGTTTCCTGGCCAAATCAACGTGAGCATCGGATAGAGGAGGTCAAGGTGGGCCTAGAAACACCACCAATCGAAACCTTACCTCGGGGTTTGGCACTTACCCCCAACTCTACCCGCTCGGTAGAGCACCTGGCCGACGATGAGCAAAACACCAAATTGGTCGACTACAAGGCTCGTTTGAGCTTTGGTGCGGGTCGGTTTGCTAGCTAGCTTCCAATCCTAGCCGCTAGGGCATTGAATCGAGATGGGATATCCTGGACCGTGCATTTAAAGCTTACGAAGCGGCGCGGCTCCTTCGGCGGCAAGGCAATGGGGCAGCGGCTTCTAGGCCCGGCCAACCTCGACCAAGGATGCGTTTAATGAGCGAGAGAGTCCACATGGTGCGGCGAGGAAAATGCCACGATGATCGATCGGCGACGACGATGCATGAGCCTATCTCGGCGCTTCCGCGTGGCATAAGCGGCTCGGGTTTGCGGCGGCTTAGCCAAAGAAGAGGGTAGGCGAGGTGAGAGCCACATCACGGCGTCGTCCCAGCAGGTGGCACTAGGCTACAGGGAAAGGCTGTGACCAGTACGGGGCCAAGCCCGGCGCCCGGTGCGCTGCTGTGAGGCGGCGGCCGTGCCACAGGGCCAAAGCGAACAAAAGCAGGTGACACGCCGCGCTTATTAAAGCGGGCCAAAAACTTACCAAATCGATGAAGACTCAACCATCTCCATGAACCCAAAGTCGATACTAACACCTAGCTAATGAAACAAACCTCACGTCCGAGAGAGCGACCGGAGAGAGGGAGATAGGGAGGTGCTAACATGGGTTCGTCACGCTAAACGCCGGTTCACGAACCGAGCACTGAATCAGGGTTCGTAGCTCGTTCTAGTAAAGTTAGGGCAATTTTAGAGCGGACAACGTGACATCCAACACAATGTCGACCTATGCCATGCTCAAGCACTCACTTTGATGCAATCAACAATACCAAAACATGCAACTAGTGCTTAAACATTTTATTAGAAATTAAATGTCAAAATAGCATTGTCTTACTAATTTTCCATACTCGAGGGAAGTCAAGGATTTCAATTGAGGCTAAGTAACCATTAACTCTTTTGTCACAATTTTAATTGATCTAAACCTTGTTAATTTCAACCAACAAATACTTCATGCAATAGTTCATACCTTATACTAACCTATAGGAGCAAAATATTTAAGCACCATTTAACTATTTTGCTAAATATAATTCGTCAAAAATGGTATTTTAATAATAGTTCAAGTGTTGCTGACTTAACCAAAAGAGCTTATCTTAACGTTAGATTTGATTTTGATCTCCCAAAACACTAGTTAACAAGATCTATTTTCCAAAAGTTAAAGTTGCATTTCCATCTACTAAACTTGTACTTCAATTTTTATTTAAGTACTAAATACAAGTTATGTTTGATTTTTGTTTAAAAATTGCTTCCGTGCCAATGTTTAAAACTACTTATTCTGCTCTTCACGTTAGGATTTTTCATTAACACATATATGCATTTAAGTAAACTAACTCACTATATTTATTTGACTCTCTCTCTCTCTCTTTCACAGAGAAGTGAGCCACATAAGATTTGTGTATCATTTCAAGTGTGTTTTTAAATCAAAAATCTGAGAAACTCGTTTTGGTGATTTTCTTAGGCCTAAATCTTGGTGCTAAATGAGCTCGTAACACCAGAGGTGTTACATCAAGACACTAGTGGGATGGACAAAAATAAAGTTCTTTCGTTTGGTTACACTATGTATAATAATAAGCACTCCATCCATCCCAAAAACAAATGCAATTCACACCTCAAAAGGAGTAAAACAATTTTATACAAAAGGGTACTTAAAGGATTAAGATGTCCAAGAGGGAGGGTGAATTGGGCTAATTCTAAAATTCTTTGCAATAATTAAACCCTACACTTAGCCCACTTCACCCCTTGTGCCTAGAATGTATTTCTAATGTTCTACCGCACAAAAGTTTTGCACCCTAAGTTCCAATCCTACTCTAGCATGACAATTCTATGAATGTAAAGACAATAATTGAATTGCTCAAAGTAAATGCTTAAAGTAAAGAGAGAAGGAGGACATGACGATGTTTTGCGAGAGGTATCGAAGAGTCGCCACTCCCCACTAGTCCTCGTTGGAGCACCCACGCAAGGGTGTAGCTCCCCCTTGATCTGCGCTTAAAGGATCAAGTGCTCTCTCTGGTTGATTCTTGACACTCCATCGCGGTGAATCACCCACAACCGCTCACAACTTGAGTTGGCTCATCCACAAGCTCCGTGGGATGATCATCAAACTCCCAATCACCACCAAGTCGTCTAGGTGATGGTGATCACCAAGAGTAACAAGCACAAACTCTCACTTAGCCATGACAAGCCTAATGAGAAGGGTGGATGCACACTTTGCTACTCTTGCTTTCACTAATGATGCCGTAATCTTGGATTCTCAAATCTCAATCACCTCACTAGGACCTTGCCCTCCTTGGCACTCTCAAGGATGTTTCTCAGCTATTGAAATAAGCAAAAGTGATCCCTTGAGTGAATAGAGGAAGTATTTATAATCCCTCATTCAAAACGAACCGTTATGTGCCACTACGGGGTGACCGGACGCTCCGGTGAAGTTGACTGGACGCTCCGGTTAGTTCTCCCCCCACTGAGCAGTTAAGTTGTGACCGGACTCTGACCTGCGTCCGGTCAGCACTGACTGGATGCTTTCGATCACAAAAAACTGCTCTCTGGAACCTTACTGATGTTGACCGGACTCTAACACCCAGCGTCCGGTCACTTTCTTTACTCAACGTCCGGTCGATGGTGGAACACGACCGGTGTCACGTCAAGACCTTGGCCGGAAGTGTTTGATCGAGATTCTCCTCTCTAGAACCTTCTTTGGAGTTGACGGACTCGGCACCCAGCGTCCGGTCATATTTCACTCGGCGTCCGGTCGCCAACAGACGACTTCACCTTGATCAAATGAACTGACCTAATTACTGCGTAACGTCCGATCACCGGAACCAGCGTCTCGATCAACATTTGACCCTCCATTCACTTCCAACTCAACATCATATGTGAATGAAGTTTGCTCCAATTGATCTAAGGGCTACTTCGGAGCTACCTAGTGCTAATTTTGACAAGTGTGCACCACACCTAACCCACTAGACTCACCTAGGTCAAGCTACCCATCCATACCCCCCTTAATAGTACGGCCAAAGGAAAACAAAGTTCTAAACTACTCTAAGTGTCTCTTCAACACCAAAGCGACACTTAGAACTAGTCCATCCTTAACCTTGTTGTCCATCCTTTGAAAACCGAAACGATTTCCATCGTGAGGGACATGACAACCATGATTGCCCAATCAATTGCCATTACCATGACCTAACTTAATTGCATCACGCAAAACACACGTTAGTCATAGTAATCTCGTATTGTCATTAATCACGAAACCCAACTAGGGGCCTAGAAGCTTTCAATCACTCCCTTTTTGGTGATTGATGACAATACAACCTCGAGTATGTAAAAGAGATGAGGTTTTCAACATGCTTGGTTCCTATAAGCTTTTGACAATAAGAACAAAAGAGTTAGGCAAGCTTATATGACCCAAGCCAACATGATGTACTCAATAGATATGAAATAAGCATGAGTACAAGAAATAAAGCTCATTTGCATCGGAGTAAAAGCTTGAAGCAAAGCAAAATGAGCATAACCAAGTGACATGACATATATAAAGATCAAAGTAGAGAGCACACATGTCACATATCACATAAATATCACGATCACATAAATATCACGATTATGATCACACATATGTAGTTCAATGCATAAGAGGGAACATGAATGCATAATAAGTATCACACATAAAAAGCCAAATGTAATAGATAAGCTCCCCCTAGATATGTCGCTCCCCTAAGTCTATCATACTCAATCCCTCTCCCCTTTGGCGTCAAACACCCAAAACCTAAGGGTGCATCATCGGTGGGGCTAGAAGCAGCAGGCGAGTTGAAAGGCTGAGGTGTGATGAGCAACTGAGGTGTGTGCCATCATCATCGATCCACGAGCTCGAGTGTCGACTCTCTATCATTTGGAAGTGATATTTGAAGCTGAGTGCAGGTCGGATCACGGGACTAGGTGCGGCCTATGACTCTGTAGGTATGACTGTAGCAGGTGTCTCTGATGATGCAACTGATGAAGGGAGCATCTCTGTAGTCCTAATAATAGGAGCAACCGTGGAAGGACTAGGGACATGTAGCTCTAGCGGTGTAGGCTGCCCTATCAACTCATTGAATGTCGCACCAAGGCTCCTGGAAACTAGGGTGAGCACAGAGGAACTCTGAGGTGGAGTGAAGCCCGTATGAAGAGGTGTGAACTGCGGGGCTAGCACTGGCGAGGAAAACCACTAGGACACCTGCTCTGTAGGTGAAGGAAACTATGTCGTTGGCTGTCCCTGACTCTGAAGCCCACTGGGCTATAAAGCTGGAGTCATAAAAGTGGTGGTAGGCTGGCCGATCTGGGGTGAAGGCTGTGGTGGTGGAGCCCTAATAGTAGTAACTACATGCTACATAAATCTAAGTAACTGCTACTGCATGAGGAGCTGCTGTTGCTACATGGCCTGCTGCTATTGCTGTCGTTGGAACTTGCCCTGTCTGGCCTAAAACTGTGCAAATGTAGCTGCGGTCTCCTGGGCCTGGCGAGCCTGATCCTGCCTTATCCGCTCAAGTATAGCAAGGAGAGCTAGGTGCATCTCACGATGCTGTGGAGTGAGCTAGAGCTACCGGCCTCATGGTCATGTCATCGAGGAGGCATCGAGGGATATCACAGTAGTCATCTGTCGAACTATCATTTGGGTCGCTCTCGACCATGCCCTTCTTCTTGAGCATCGAAGGCTGCTCCTCCTCTCTGTGGCTGTAATGCCCCGATAGTCTCATCCTCTTTGGGCTGTAGTCTTTGGCACCTCTCTAGGTGATGGCACGGCTGGCTAGGTGCCCTTGGCCTGCTATGATGGAGCATCTGGGTCATGTTATATGCAGGGAACTCAGTAGTAGCACCAGAATACTCTACCAACATCTCTGGAGGCCTCACTATAACTGTCCTGTGAATCAAAAATGTAATCTAGTGAGCATAAGGCAGCTGACGATGAACCCTGAACCCCTCTGCAAGAGTATCCTCCATCTCTGATAGTATGAGATCCCAAATATCAAACACAGTCTGCTGCATCAGAGAGTTCAGTAGCCATAACTGAATGCGAGTCAAGCCCTCGTGATATCCTATCCTCGGAAGTAGGGTCCTCCTCATGATAGCATCAAGCAGTCTAGCTGTAGGAGTGAGGTCTCTGGGTGTCCTACTCGACCCCTCACTGAATGGCTCTGTGAAGCAATGGCAGACCAGATCTATAGGAGGCACAAAGGCGCCATGAGGGCATCTGGGGAGGCTTTGTCTTACCATAGCAAACCTCATGTAGCCGGATGGGTTGCTCCTGAAGCCTGAGTATCTCTCTAACCCTGAAGCTCATTAGCCTATAGTCTCTGCCTCTGAATGCAAAATGTATAAATCTATGCCCTAGGTCAATCCAAAGTGTAACATAGAACTCACGGACCCATGATGGTACATATCTTTTGTCCATCCAAGTAAATCTGTCAAATACGGTAGATAAGATAGGTAAGGTGAATGTGCTCTCACATTCTTTGCTACAATGGACTCAATGGAGCAAACCCTCTCGAGACTGAATGCAACCCCTCTTTGTTAAGATATGCATTATAGAAATCCTCCTATAGTGGTGTATAGAAACCCTCAAAAGCACACTCATCCCGCCTCGGTGAAACCACTCCTCGAATCGCACGAACTTGAGTGGTGCACTGCTTGGCCGTGGTGGCCCTCAAATCCAGATGAGTCACTTTGGGAGGACCGGACCTGTGGTCTAGGAGGTGGGACGAGAACCCCTCCTCTATGTCTCGGCCTCGGTGTCACTTGGGTATGGGTGCGACTAGGCGGCGTAACTATGGGTGAGACGCTCGCTCTGTCTCCTCGATTGCTCTCGCCTCCCTGAGTGCGCTCTATCTGCTCTCTTGGTGTCTCTGTCTTTGTGACTCCCCATGAGGTTGACTCTCATCTATAGTGACATGCTGTCCTCCAAGCATGTCTGTCCCAGCTGGACTATCATGATGACGCTCAACCTCCTGGACGGCGACCCTCTGAGCTGGTGAAAGCTGATCTGTAATGACAACACCACTCTGAGCACCTCCTCTCTCTGCATGCTCTGTGGCGGCTGCAACTGCTGCTACTCTCTCTATATCAGTATCTGCATACTTCCCCTTCTTTGTCGCAAGCTTCTTCGTCACCTTGCCTTTCACCTCAGAAGGCAGGTGAGGCAGGGGCCTCGGATCCTCATCACCGGGACCACCTCCGACATTGTTGACATGTGCCATCTAGAATGAACTACTGCCTCGGTCAAGAAACAACTGCCAACTATCACTTCTGAGGCTTGGCCTCGATCTGTACTCACGAGCTTGGCCCCAAGTTAACTGACAACTGCCAAATTGACCTCAACAACACCGACTCGCTGCACGACGGAATAGATTGGATATATGAATAATTTCAATATACATCTATAGATACGAAACCCTAAGAAGCAAGCAATAGATACGAAATTAGAAGCGAGGGCTTGCTACCTGACGAACCGACGAACCAAAGAGTAAGGAACGGATCACAGAGAACCACCGGGAGCAATTTGATGTCTAGGGTTAGGGTTGCGGTGCGATGGCCGAGCAATGTGGTGGAGAGGTGGATTGCAAACAAGGCTAGGGCACTGCACGGCGGCGATAAGCAGGACATGGACCATAGCGGCGCTGTTGCTGCAGGGGAGGCTCAATACGGCGTAGGATAGTGGTGCTGCTGGTGGCGCAAGCAGGCGACGCGGGCATGATGTGGATTTGGCGGGGAAGATGCGATCTTTGCGGTCTTGGGAGGCGTGGCGTGAGCATGGCGGCCTTGAACGCGGCGGTGCTAGGATGCGGCGGTGAGGGCATGATGTGGGTGCGGCTACGCATCTAGGGCACGGGCGCGGGCAATGTCGGTGCAGCGAGGTTGCAGGATGGGGATTAGGTCAAACGTGGCACTGTACGGTTATATGAGGTGGCCCACCCGTGGTTGCAAAGGAAACGGAGAAGAGTTGGAAACCCGCACGACTTCAATTGACCGGACGCTCTGGTGGCAACGACCAGACGCTGCCACCCAGAGTCCGATCAACAACAGAGAGGTCCAAAACCTCCCAAGTCGTGACCGGACGCGTTCGACCACTACTGACCGGACACAGCCAGAGTCCGGTAGATCCTTAGATCTTCTTCGCTTGATCGGACGCAGGATCACCTTCCTGACCGGACGCAGGGAGAACACTGTTCTAGCGTCCGGTCACTCCTTCATAGCAACGGTTCACCTCCTATGAACTGACCGGATGTAGGGAGCAGAGTCCGGTCCAGCATCCGGTCACTCTTCTTCAGCAAATCATTAATGTTCCTTCGTGCTGCCTGTTCCCAATCAAGTCTCAATCTTCAATAAGAGCTAAATAAACACCAATTGGGACTGATGTGAGTGACCTCTCTCAAACCCTCAAAATTTTCAAAGTATTTTGCCTTTGGCTATAATTCTTTTTAAGAAAATAAGCAATAAAAGGGTGATTGAAGAGAAACGACAAAACAACATTCATGCATATGCAATGCAATACTTAAAAGTAATTCTAGTTGCTTGTTAAGTTTGATCCAAGGTTAAGCTTCTTCACACGCGTTTTAGTGGTTATCTTAACCATGTTAGACAAGCCCTAAATGCATTACCAAAAATTAAATATGTTGTATATTACAATGCAATGCAAGTAACAACACAAGCTTATTTTCTAGTGAAGTTACTAAAATCAAGCACATTGAGCTCATGCCTCAACCGACAAAATGTAGCCTCATCTAGCGGTTTAGTGAAGATATCCGTCAATTGATCCTCGGTCCTTACGCCTTCTAATGATATATCATTCTTAGCAACATGATCTCTAAGAAAGTGATGGCAGATATCTATGTGCTTGGTGTGAGACTGTTGAACCAGATTATTAGCAAGTTTTACCGCACTCTCATTGTCACACAAAAGAGGTACTTTTTCTAGAACTACACCATAGTTTAGCAAAGTTTGCTTCATGTAAAGTATTTGTGCACAACAAGCACCCGCGGCAATGTATTCCACTTCGGCGGTGGACAAAGCCACACTATTTTGCTTCTTGGAGGACCAAGACACAAGTGATCTACCATGCAAATGGCACCCTCCGGATGTGCTTTTCCTATCAACTTTGCAACCGACATAATCCGAATCAGAATAACCAACTAATTCAAATCTAGTTCCTTTGGGATACCAAAGGCCAATACTTGGTGTGTGCTTAAGATACCTAAGGATTCTTTTAACGACAATCAAATGAGCTTCCTTAGGATTAGCTTAAAATCTAGCACATATACACACACTAAATATGATGTCGGGCCTAGATGCGGTTAAATATAACAAGCTACCAATCATAGAGTGGTAGAGAGTTTGATCAACCATTTTACCTCCCTCATCTAGGTCGAGATGTCCATTAGATGGCATTGGTGTCTTGATTGGGTTACATTCATCCATATTGAACCTCTTGAGAAGATCCTTGGTATACTTTTCTTGAGAGATGAAAATCCCTTCTCTCATTTGCTTGACTTAAAAACCAAGAAAGAATGTAAGCTCTCCAATTATTGACATCTCGAACTCCTTCGACATTAATTCACCAAACTCTTTGCAAGAATCTTCATTTGATGATCCAAATATGATATCATCAACATATACTTGACAAATAAAGATATATCCATCAAGCTTCTTGGTGAATAGTGTGGTGTCGACCTTCCCAATGGTGAAGCCCTTCTCAATGAGGAAATCCTGAAGACGCTCATACCAAGCTCTTGGGGCTTGCTTAAGCCCATATAGCACCTTGGACAACCTATAAATATGATTAGGATATCTAGGGTCTTCAAACCCGGGAGGTTGATCAACATAGACTAGTTCATTTATAAAGCCATTTAAAAATGCACTTTTCACATCCATTTGATATAGTTTTATTTCATGATGTTATGCATATGTAAGGAGGATACGAATGGCTTTTAGTCTTGCAACCGGTGCAAAGGTCTCTCCAAAATCCAACCGTTCAACTTGAGAGAACCCCTTTGCAACTAGTCTTGCCTTGTTCCTCACAACAACACCTTGATCATCTTGCTTGTTCCGGAACACCCACTTTGTTCCAATGACTCTTACACCTTGTGGTCGCTCTTCAAGAGTCTAAACTTTATTACGGGTAAAGTTGTTCAACTCTTCATGCATGGCGTTTATCCAATCCGGATCTTGAAGAGCTTCTTCTACCTTAGTAGGCTCAAAGCAAGAGATAAAAGAGTGATGTTCAATAAATGAAGCAAGTTTTTTAGATCGAGTCATTACACCCTTTGATGGACTCCCTATGATGAGATCTTGTGGATGAGCTTGTAGTAGAGGTGAATTTCTTCTATAAACCACTTGAGAGGGAGGTTGTGGAGCATCAACATCTTGTGCTTTTGTCACCATTTGCTCATGGGAGACATGAGTATCTTCATTTTCTACTCTCCCATCTTTATCACCATCTTGTGGCACATTTGATGAAGGTGGATCAATCACTTATACATCATCTTCATCATCATTAGGCTTGATGTCTCCAACCGGAATGTTCTTCATAGCCTCCCTCAATGGTTCATCACCTACATCATCAAGATTCTCATGTGCTCCTTAGGAGCCGTTAGATTCATCAAATTCCACATCATATGTTTCTTCAACTAAGCCGGTGGCATGATTAAATACTCTATATGCTTTGGACTTTGATGAGTAACCAACAAGAAAACCAATATCACAACGTTTTTGAAACTTCCTTAGGTGTTGCCGCTTCTTGTAGATGTAGCATTTGCAACCAAACACCCTAAAGAAGGAGACGTCCGGCTTCTTCCCATTGAGTAACTCAGAAGGTGTCTTGCCAAGAAACTTTTGAAGGAATAGGCGGTTGGATGCATAACATGCAGTGTTGATAGCTTCCGCCCATAGAGCTTCAGGTGTGTTGTACTCGTCATGCATTGTTCTTGCAAGTGTGATTAGTCCCTAGTTTTTTCTCTCAACTATACCATTTTATTGAGGAGTATATGTTGCGGAGACCTCATGCTTGATCCCAACTTCATCACAATAAGCTTCAATGTTTGTGTTGTCAAATTCCTTTCCATTGTCACTTCTAATCTTCTTGAGCTTCACCTCAAACTCATTTTGTGCTCTCTTGGCAAACTTCTTGAAGCATGATGCAACTTCAGATTTGTCTTGAAGGAAGAACACCCATGTGTATCTAGAGTAGTCATCAACAATCACAAGACAATAAAGATTTCCTCCCAAACTCTTGTATGTTGTTGGTCCAAATAAGTTCATGTGAAGGAGCTCTAGCACTCTTGTTGTTGATGTGAAAGCTTTTGTAGGGTTGAGTGTTTGCAACTTGTTTGCGGTTTGACATGCACTACAAAGCTTGTCCTTCTCAAATTTCACATCCTTCAACCCTCTCACCAATTTATTCTTCATAAGCTTCTTGGTGAGCTCATCCCAACATGAGCAAGTCTTCTATGCCATAGCCACCCAAATGATGTTTTGGTGAATAGGCATGTCTTCAAGTTAGCATCTTCGTAGGTGAAATCCACTAGATATATGTTGTTGTATCTAAATCCTTGAATATCACTTGATCATCATCTTTCTTGGATACAACCACTTCCTTCTCGATAAACAAGCATTGAAAGCCAAGATCACACAATTGACCAACGGATAGCAAGTTGAAGCTCAATGAAGCAACATATAGCACATTTGAGATTAAATGATCATTTGATATTGCCACTTTGCCCAATCCTTTGACTTTGCCCTTTGAATTATCTCCAAATGTGATTCTTTCTTGTCCATCTACTTCTTCATTTAGTGAGGTGAACATACGAGGATCATGACCATATGTTATGTGCAACCACTATCAATTACCCAATGACTTTCACCGGTCTTGTAGTTCACCTACACACAAGAGATCAAGCTTGTTTAGGAACCCAAACTTGTTGAGGGCCCTTCACTTTCTCAACAAGTGACTTTGCTACCCAATTTTTCTTAGGCATATTCTTGTTGGGAGGTTCTAAGAACATAACTTTCATCTTTCCACTAGAGTCCTTTCTAAGCATGTAATGAGCATTGAAAGCAAAGGGTCTAGCATGCTTAGGCAAGGGTTGTGGTGGTGGAGTTTGAAACTCATGGGCAAAGTGACCTTCTTGTCCACACTCAAAACACCTCTTTAGCTTTGGCTTTGACTTGTGTTGTTGTTGTCGAGCTTGAGCCTTCTTCTCTTGGTTTGCCAAGTACCCAATGCCACTTCTATCCATCTTCATGATGGTGTTCATTAGTAACTCACTTTGAAGATGTTTGCCTCTTGTGAACTTGCTCAATCCAATTTTGAGATGTTCTTTTTTCAACTTGAGCTTCTTGTTCTCTTCTTTAAGTGCATCATCATTTTTCTCTTCCTTGAGTCTCTTGTTCTCTTCTTTGAGCTTCTCATTCTCAAGAATCAAATCACCATCATGATCAAGAGTTTCTATCACTATAGTGTTGGTGGTTTTGAGCTTTTTTAGATCTTTCTTGAGCTTTTCATTATCATGCTTGAGCTTGACATACTCATCATAGTTGTTGATTTCAACCACTTGCTTGCCTTTGCCACTAGATCCTTGCTCAATGCTCTCAACAATTAAATCATCACATGATGTAACTATATCAATCTTAACAACATCGTTAGTAGCATAATGTGGCTTATTGGATAAAAATTCTTGAGCAATAACAAGATTATCATGATTGATCTTGAGAGTTGCATATTCTTCTTTTAGCATTTTGTAGCTAGTGATGAGCTCATTATGTATCCCCTCAAGTTTATTATGTTTTTCTTTAAGCTCTTTCTTAGAAGATTTGAGCTCCTTGAGTTTGGATGATATAGCATCATTTGCTTCTCTAAGCTCAACACTAGCCTTTTCCGCTATGTCACATTTAGCTAAAAAGAGAGTCATTCTTAATTTTAAGCTTTTCATTCTTAACTCTAGTCTTTCTAATAATCTTAGTGTATTGATTTAGCAATTTAACAAGATTATCATATGAAGGTGATTCAAATTCATCATCATCACTATCACTATCACTATCATCATCACTAGCATGATCATCACCACTACTATCATCATCATTTGATTCCTTTCGTTCACCCTTGGCCATAAGGCATAGGTGTGTAGAGGATGGTAGCGGTGGTGTCGGTGAAGATGATGAAGAGTCAATCACAATTGCGGCCACCTTTTCATTATCACTATCATCATCGGATGAGCAACTTAATGAATCAATGTCCGTGAGCCAATCACCAAACGATGTATGCCTTGCTATTTTCTACTTCTCGTGGAAATTCTTCTTCTTGCCATCTTTCTTCTTGTATGGCTTGTTTTTCTTCTTCTCATCTTCGTCTTCATCTTCATCACTTGAGTCATCTTTCTTGCCCTTGTTCTTCTTCTTGTACTTGTCTTTTTTGGGCTTTGTGCATTGATGTGCTAGATGACCAAGCTCTCCATAATTGTAGCAATCCATCTTCGAGATTGGCTTCCTTCTAGTGCTAGTGAAGAACTTCTTTTTCTTCCCATCAAACTTGACGCCATTCTTGTTAAGCTTCTTTAGCATCTTGGCGGTTCTTCTCACCATGAGAGCAAGACTTGCATCATCAACTTCATCATCACTTGAGCTCTCATACTCAATTCTTGCTTTGCCCTTCTCTTGGCTAGCCTTGAATGCTAAGTCATTGTCTTTCTTCTTGGTAGAGGATGAGCCATCTTATGGTGTGATGTGCATGTACATCTCATGAGCGTTGATCTTTCCCAAGATTTGAGTTGATGTAGCGGTGGAAAGATCACCTTGATGAATCACGGTCACAATATGCCCATATTTATCAATGAGGAGGACACTCAAGATTTTTCTTACAACATCGGATGGTTGCATTTGAGTAAGTCTAAGCCCATTGACTTCCTCTACAAGAACATTCAAACGTGAGTATATTTCATTAGTACTATCTTTAGGAAGCATCTCAAAAGAATTAAACTTTTTCATTACAAGATGATAGCGTTCCTCACGGTCGCTCTTAGTTCCCTCATGGAGCGCACAAATGTCCGACCATAGTGCATGGGCGTTCTTGTGGTTCCTTACCCGGTTAAACACATATTTGCAAACGCCTCTAAAGATGGTGTTTCTAGCCTTTGCATTCCATTTTTCGTAATTCACCTCATCACCTTGAAGGTGCGTGGGATCCCGAGGTTTTGAGAAACCTTAAGAGGCGGCTCTAAGTATTCCAACATCTAGAGCTTCTAAATATGCCTCCATGCGGCATCTCCCTCAAAGATAGGAGGAGGTCCATCCCTGTGAGACATCTTTCTCTAGGCGGTTAAGCCTAAATACGTGAGCACGAGGCTTTGATACCAATTGAAAGGATCAAGATGCCCAAGAGGGGGCGTGAATTAGGCTAATTCTAAAATTCTTTGCAATAATTAAACCCTACACTTAGCCCACTTCACCCCTTGTGCCTAGAATGTGTTTCTAATGTTCTACCGCATAAAAGTTTTGCACCCTAAGTTCCAATCCTACTCTAGCATAGCAATTCTATGAATGTAAAGACAATAATTGAATTGCTCAAAGTAAATGCTTAAAGTAAAGAGAGAAGGAGGAACGCGGTGATGTTTTGCCGAGGTATCAGAGAGTCGCCACTCCCTACTAGTCCTCGTTGGAGCACCCGCGCAAGGGTGTAGTTCCCCCTTGATCCGTGCAAGGATCAAGTGCTCTCTACGGGTTGATTCTTCGACACTTTATCGCGGTGAATCACCCACAACCGCTCACAATTTGAGTTGGGTCATCCACAAGCTCCACCGGATGATCACCAAACTCCCAATCACCACTAAGCCATCTAGGTGATGGCGATCACCAAGAGTAACAAGCACAAACTCTCACTTGACCACGACAAGCCTAATAAGAAGGGTGGATGCACACTTTGCTACTCTTGCTTTCACTAATGAGGCCTTAATCTTGGATTCTTAAATCTTAATCACCTTACTACGACCTTGCCCTTCTTGGCACTCTCAAGGGTGTTTCTCAGCTATTGAAATGAGCAAAAGTGACCCCTTGAGTGAACAGAGGAAGTATTTATAACCCCTTATTCAAAACGAACCGTTATGTACCACTGCGGGGTGACCGGATGCTCCGGTCAAGATGACCGGATGCTCCGGTCAGTTCTCCCCCCCACCGAGCAGTTAAGTTGTGACCGGACTCTAACCTGCGTCCGGTCACAAAAACTGCTCTCTGGAACCTTACTGATGTTGACCAAACTTTGGCACCCAGCGTCCGGTCACTTTGCTGCTCAGCGTCCGGTCAGTAGCCGACACCTGACCAGCGTCCGATCAGCACTGACCGGACGCGTCCGATCAGGATTCTCCCTCTCTAGAACCTTACTGGAGTTGACCGGACTCTGGCACCCAGCGTCCGGTCATATTTCACTCAGCATTCGGTCGCAACCAGACGACTTCAACTTGATCAAATGAACTGACCTGACTCTGCGCCAGCGTCCAGTCACACCGGAACCAGCGTTTGGTCAACATTTGACCCTCCATTCACTTCCAACTCGAAATCATATGTGAATGAAGTTTGCTCCAATTGATCTAAGGGCTACTTCGGAGCTACCTAGTGCTAATTTTGACAAGTGTGCACCACACCTAACCCACTAGACTCACCTAGGTCTAGCTATCCGTCCATACCCCCCTTAATAGTACGGCCAAAGGAAAAACAAAGTCCTAAACTACTCTAAGTGTCTCTTCAATATCAAATGACACTTAGAACTAGTCCATCCTTAACTGAAACAATTTCCATCGTAGGGGCATGACAACCATGATTGCCCAATCAATTGCCATTACCATGACCTAACTTAATTGCATCTACAAAACACACGTTAGTCACAGTAATCTCGTATTGTCATTAATCACAGTAACCCAATTAGGGGCCTAGATGCTTTCAGGTACTAACATTTTTATATCAAATAAGTATCATTAGATTGATATTAAATATATTTTCATAAGAAATCTATTTTGATACATGAATATCAATATTTCTTCTAAAAATATGTTAAATTTGAGAAATTTTAACTAGTCTCAATTTGGAGACGGAGGGATTTGGTGCCATATTACATGTCGTTTTAGATCTAGCCATGGGAATTAAGGAGAGGTTTAAAAGGTGGGGTTAGGAAACGAGGAGAGAGACAGACATAGAGATGTATATTTGGAGAAAAGAAAAGTGACTGTACAATGAAAATAACACTTGTTTTAGAAACAAAATTTGAATGCTACAATAACACTCTTTGTTGGAGTACCTATAAAATAAGAGCGGGCAAAACCGCAAAAGTGAGCATGGTTTGTCCCACGATGAGTGAGTGAACTCCGATACTCTACCCATGCAAAAAAGAAGTTTAGGGTATGTTTGGTTGGGTGACTAACTCCCAACCAAGCTCTAGGAAGCCAAGTTCCAGTTGTTTGGTTGCCAGTAAACAGCCATAGTCAGGTCTAGCTAAGCCACTTTAGAGGCCTTAACCAGGTTCTAGGAAAACGAGATGGCCACGCTTGGCTAAGACCCGCGGTGAAATCTCATCACCGCCCGACCGGGTCCTCCGCTCACGCTCCTCTGTTCCTCCATTCACGCTGCTCCGCTCGGTCCTCCGCTCTTCCGCCCGGTCCCCCTCGGTGCTCGCCATGGAGGCCCCTTGCTCGCTCCTCTCCCCCTCGGTGCTCGCGGCCATGGAACTCGCGGACATGGAGGCCGCTCTCCACCTGTCGCCACCCTTTCTACCGCCGACGCCGGGGGCCGCGACGAGCGTGAGGCCTGACACTCTCCTATGCTCGCTGCTCTGCACCGACGTGGGAAGCTGGGAGGCGACGGCGTCGAGCTGGGGTCGGGGCTAGCGGCCAGCGAGCGCCAGGATCCGGGTGCGCATGAGACAGAGAGCGGTAGCGAGGCGGGCGCCATGGCACGACGCAACATGGCACCGCCGCAAGGGGAAGCAGAGGGAGGCTTCTTGGGCGCCGGTGCTGCGGCCGGGGCGGGCGGAGCCGGGGCAGGGGAGCTCACCCTGTGCAAGCTCGTCCCCGTCCGCTTCCTACGTGAGTGGACTTGGACCACCTCCCCGTCCGTTTGCTCCCTGTGCGGCCGGACTTGGACCACCTCGCCGCCCTCGACGAGGAGTGTGCACTGCAATCACATGTCTCGTCGTCCGCGCCGGTCATCTCTCCTGCTCCAATTCACAGACAAGTGGCGTTTATCGAGTGTTCGACGAATTGTCTCAAAGGGGGTAAAGTTACCTGCGCAAAGAAGAGCGCAAAGAAGAGGTGACTCTATCCAAGCCAAACTAGCCAATTAAACAAACTAGATACTAGTCAGGCTTAGATAGTGTAGGCAACTAAACAAGTCTATCTTAACTTGCTAAAGGTAGTTTTAGGCCAGCCTGACTTATTTCCTAGCCTACGAGGAAGAATGTAAGCAAGCAGACCCATTGTTGTCTTCTCGCCTGACTCCCCATGGGTCTCCTCTCCGGATGAAAAGAGGAAGATTCGCTTCCCATCGTGTGGTGATGATGTGTTCGGTGTTCCTTGCTTTCTTCTTCATTCTACTTTCCCGCAGGCGCACGGGCACGGCCGGCAGCCCGGCAGAGATGGATCCACTATCCCCTTGGCCCCTTCCGATCCCCCATGCGACTGGAATAATGGTGATGACCTGATCACAGATCGAACGGATGGATGATATGCCGCATGGGGCCCGACCGCTAGCTTTTAATTATGTAATAACATATTATCCTGTTGTTGTCTTTAATTAAGCATGCATGTGTATATATAGGAGTTGTTCCTTTTATTTTAGGTAACGTATCATGTGCAAACCAACTAACATGTACAAACTTGAAAATTATCAATTATGATCACTAGATGCTGATCCAATGGATAGGTGAGAGGTGGGATTTTTTTACGCTTAAGCCCCCACCCACCGACCTTTTTTTGCGCTTAAGCTCCCTCATCATATCCATTAGATTAACATCTAGTGGTTTTGATTGATAATTTCTAAGTTTGTACAGATTAATTAGTTTACACTGATATGCTGCCTATCTCTCAATCACGGTAGTAGCTTAGGTGCCACGTAGTATGTATTGTTCACAGAGACGTACTCGTAGGTTAATTACGACCGACACCAAACAAGTAGGGCACGTGGAGTATATACGACGTACGCTGGACTGGAATGATTTGTAAACCCGTCAATTTGGCCAATAAGGCTGTCTCCAACAGGAGACCTGTTGCAGAATCTAAACTTAAAATAGGACTCCAACACAATATCTATAGCCTCCAACAGAGTACCTATGAAAAACCCATTTTATGTGCAGGAGAGGCATAACTCATTTGCAGAAATGGTTGTCTTTTAGGTTTTGTTGTTGGAGAAGACAAAAATAGGTATTGAATCATTTGTCTGTAATACTACTCAAAGAACGACCGGGTCTTTTATTTTGCATCGCGATTGTTGGAGACAGTCTAACGACGTGATAAACGGCAAGGCGAGGCAGGCATGCATGCGGCCGTCGGAGCACCAGCTAGCGGCCGGCACTACCACTACTTGATCCATGCATCATCGAGTGAAAGTGAATGATTACAGCGGAGAAGACACAAGAGAGGATGCGTACAGTAGGTGTATATATCAGCTATATATAAGCAGCTAGGGCGGTCCCCGTCTGAGGTCTGATATATCATTACGGCCTGCTTATTACGGGTCGACGGCGCCATGACTGTGTCCTCCACCTAGCTCCACGGGGGAGAGCCGATCGAGAGCCCGAGAGCGAGCGCGCGCGCAGCAGCGACTTGCTGGATATGGGATCGTTGCAACAACCTAATAATCTTGGGTTTTTGTGAGGGTTTCTTTGTGCTCTGTCGGTCGGAGGGGAGATGCTACTGTACTTGCGATAGAACAGGGGCAGAGCCGGCGGCCATGCCAGCATCAGCATGCATCGATGCCTTGCCAGCGGCTGTCGTTTTCGCGGCATATTTGTGCTGGTGGAGCAGGTTGGTAAGGTTTCCCGGCCGTCCTTTTCTTGTCCGGCCGTCTCGAGGTCGGTGCGGTGCGGCGGATGTGTAGGTACGAACGTACTCCAAGTTGACATCCATCGCCCGGTCGTCAATCCGTCACACACACACGGTGATTTCCTAATATTTTTCTTTCTTTGTTTGACCGATTTGTCACCTACTTCCCTGCAGTGCATTCTAGAAATTTTAAAATAAATTAAGAGAGAATATAAAAAACACATGTACCTTTATTTTATTTGCTAATCAGACGCTATCATCAACGTGATTAATGGTGATTGGTTGATAAATGTAAAATATTTAATATAAAATTGGTTTTTATCCCTAGAACGTATTATATTTGAAGACAAATTTTGAATGCTAGAATGCACTATATTACAGGACAGAGGCAGTATACGTTTTTTGTTATCTAAAAAAACGAAGAATAAGGATTGTTTGGAGGATTGCCGCAGGATGGATGCAGATCGACCTTTCCAATCGGATTTATTCAAGATTTCATTTCAAGGGCTTGCGTGTTTATACACGGTGTATATGTGTATATGTCGTCACATGTGACTACCGAGAGACTTGGATATAGTTTCGTGCTACGCTTCGTCTCGTGCTCCGTGCCCATGGACGGAGCCTCAGGAGGCCAAACTGGGTCTCCCCCTACCTCTACTAATAGTCATATATCCTCTCTCTCTATTACTCTAGATAGCTAGTATATTCTACAGAAAAAGCTGCAGCTTTCAATGTGAAAACAGGTTCAGCAAATGAAAAGTGAAAAGAAAACACAATTTGCTACCGTTTGATAATTTGACAGACTTGATAATTGCATCTCAACTTTCATCTTATTGAACAATTTGGCCCCTGCTTATTTAGTCCCCACTCTCCGCCATTGTCCACACCTGCTGCCTATCCATGGATGTAGCTTTGTGCTTCGCTTTGCCTCGTGCTCTGTGCCTGTTGCCCGCCCATGGATGCAGCTTTGTGCTCCGCTTTGCCTCGTGTTCCTTACCTGCTGCCCGCCCATGGGTGCAGCTTCGTGCTCCACGCCTGCTGCCACGTCCATAGATACAACTTTGTGCTCCGCGCCTGCTGTAGCGCCTGCTTCACTTCCCGTGCGCACGCGGGGACCGCTGCGCCCGAGAGGACCACCTTCGCCTGCGCTCCCTTACCGCGTCTGCTCATGATATGCAACATATAGCATTGCCGTAAAATAGTTGAAACATTTATGGCATACACTTGCAACATATGTGTATGGGCGGATAAAACACTTGCAACATATGTTTGAAATAACTGAAACTTTTGAAACATATACTTACAACATATGCAATATCTAGATAAAACACTTGCAACATACGTGTATAGTTATTGCAACATATGCAACACCAGATCTATTTTTGCAACATGCAGATGAAACATATGCAACATATATCTGAAACGCATGAAACATATGGTTGCAACATGTGCTCATCTACTTGCTGCGGGGCTGGCACTGGCGAGGCAAACCACTGGGACACCAGCTTTGTAGGTGAAGGAAACTGTGTCGCTGGCTGTCCCTGACTCTGAAGCCCACTAGGCTGTAAAGCTAGAGTCATAGAAGTGGTGGCAGGCTGACCGATCTAGGGTGAAGGCTGTGGCGGTGGAGCCCCAATAGCGGAGACAACATACTGCATGAATCCAAGTAACTGTTGCTGCATGAGGAGCTGCTGCTGCTGCATGGCCTACTGCTGCTGCTACTGCTGGAACTCGTCCTGTCTGGCCTGAAATTGTGCAAATGTAGCTGCGGTCTCCTGAGCCTAGCGAGCTAGCTTGTGCAATTAGGCGAGTTTGTGCTACTGCAAAGAAACTTTGTAGGATACTCACTCACATTATTGTTGTGTTATTGATAAATTAGATCGTAGAGAGGCAAGATTTTACATATTGTTCACATATTGAAAGGTCCTAATGGCTAGAGGAGGGGTGAATAGCCTATTAAAAAAATTACAACAACACTAAGCCAAGTGGTTAGACAATTGTGAGGCGAAACAGTTGTTGCGCTAGCCTACTAAAAATGCAAGCCTCCTATCCACAATTATAGTTATCTATGATCTCTAATTGACACAAGAGGCTAAGTCACTACTCTCTAAGTTAGTGAGCTCTCAAAGACTAACCAAAGAGCGTCACTAACCACTTAATAAGACACAAACTAGCTCTCAAAACTAGTTACACTAAAGAGCTTAGCTACACTAGGAAAGTAAGTGCAAGAGAGGTAGTGAGGTTTACACCGCCGTGGCAAGTGACAATCAATCAATCACAATGAGAAACCCAGAGACAATGATGACACAATGATTTATCTCCGAGGTTCACTTGCTTGCCGGCAAGCTAGTCCCCGTTGTGGTGATTCACCCACTTAGAGGTTCATGCGCTAATAGACATCACACACCTAACCCGCAATCGGGTGCTGCACAACCAACACAAGATGGGATCCACAAGCCATGAGCAATCCACTAGAGTACATTTTGGCTCTCCGCTGGGAAAAGGTCAAGAACCCCTCAAAATCACCACGATCGGAGCCAGAGACAAACATCACCCTCCGCTTGACGATCCTCGCTGCACCAACCGTCTAGGTGGTGGCAACCACCAAGAGTAACAAGCAAAATCCGCAGCGAAACACAATCACCAAGTGTCTCTAGATGCAATCACTCAATGCAATGCACTTGGATGCTCTCTAATCTCACCAAATGATGAATCAATCAAGTAAGATGAGTGAGAGAGGAATGGCTAGGCTTACTAGGGTGTATTCTCAATAGAAATGGCCAAGAGAGTGAGCCCCAGCCGGCCACCACTTATTTATAGGCCCCCAACAAAATAGAGCCGTTATGCTCAAAGGGGGCGCCACTGCGCACTGATCGAACACAGCCTAGCCAGCGTCAGGTCACGCATCACCATCCACGTGTCCCCATGTTTGACTACCACCGCGCGATGCCAACGGTCGATTCCACTTGCGCACACGTGTTAAGTCACGATCGGACGCACCAGGCGTCGATCGGACGCACTAACCCAGCATCAGGTCACACGCACGCGTGAGCCATGCAAGCCAATGATCGAACGCGCTATTAGATGAACAGATGTACCCCCAGACTGAGTCCGGTTGTTTCCAGTAAGGGTCTAGAGATGATTTTCTCGATTGGACATGTCAGTTCGACCACGACCGGACGTAGGCCAACGTCCGATCCTTTGTGCCGCCGCGTGCCTAGTCTAGTGCCGCCACATCACCATACGTCATCAGTGACTAGACGCAGGCCCTGCGCATTCGGTCACTCCCCCTAGCTAGAGTCTGGTCATGCCGACACCTCTGCCCGGCTTAGGGCCAAGCACCGGACGCGTCCGGTCTCACCGCGACAGCGTCCGGTCACTCCTGAGTGACCCTTTCTCAACTTCCAACTTCTCCACCCTTGCTCAAATGTGCTAACCACCAAGTGTATCACCTTGTGCACATGTGTTATCAACTTTTCACAAACATTTTCTAGGGTGTTAGCACTCACTAGAATCTAAATGCATATGCAATGAATTAGAACATCTAGTGGCACTTTGATAACAGTATTTCACGATGAGTTTCACCCATCTTAATAGTACAGCTATCTATCCTAAACACACTCACACCCACTTGGTGTCTTGAGTGCCAAAACAAAATGCTCCTATCAAATATACCTTTGCCTTGAGCATTTTTGTTTTTCTCTTTCTTCTTTTCCAAGCTTTGAGCATTTGATCATCACCATGGCCTCCACCATCATCATGATCATCCTTCACTTGATCCATCACTTGGATTGTACTAACCTATCTCATATTCACTTAGAGCCAAAGGTTAGCACCTAGGGTTTCATCAATTCACCAAAACTAAACTAGAGCTTTCACATGTGCACATGTTCTTTCTTATTTTCTCCATAGAAAGTTAGCCATCTTTATCTTTATCAATGTTTGGTACTTTGGTGAATGGGCGTCACATCGAGCAGGTACCCAACCTGGACAACTAAGACCGAGCAAGTATTTTTCCCTCCAACCACACTCATGGGTAGGGGTGGACCCAGTACACAAGGAGCGAGGGCACGTGCCCCCACTCAAGTTCTTGGTTTTCAAAGAAAATATGTCTTTGTTGACGGTAATTAACACTCATCATAAACCGTCAATATAAATGAATGAATATGATCACCAACATAGGTCTAGGGGTTTAAACTGATAAATTCCATAATTTTTGGTGAATCCATGTTTTCAGGAGGATTTATCCAGGAAATAGGCTAAGTGGACCTATTCGTTATAGCAAATCATGATCATCCGCGATGAAACCGAGTTAAAGGACCCCCAATCCACCATCCAAGACAAACCGCCGCAATTCAACCTGAACGGGTAAGGGGTGGGGTCGGCCGGCCCCACCTGTAGGCTGGCCGGCCTCCTAGGCCTATTGCTCAGCCCCCTGCTTCGTACATCGGTTCTCCACCGGCTCTTATGATAAATCTACACCATGGATCAAGGTCGGTTCGAATCGAGAGTGCAGATGAAGTGTTGCCACGGATTCATGGGCCCATTGGATGCTTGGTGCCCCTATAAAAGGACCCCCATACCTTCTCCAGAGGGCATCTGAATTCATTTGAGATCAAGAAGAAGAGACTACAACCTCAGAGCTCCATACACAAATATTCATTGGCATAGCTAGCTAAGTTAGATCTAGAGAATCAAGCATCCCACTTGGATTCCCGATCTTGTCAAGAGTTTGGCTCGGTATAGCCTTGTATCCTTTATTATTCATACATTTGCTATGACATTGTTCTTCATATTTATCATGTTCTTGGTTTACTTTGATTATATGCTCGATATAGTTAGAGTTATCATTATGTTTGTGCATAGGATCGCAAAGCGCTCACTCTTATGTTCGAACAGGGTGAGTGGTCGATATTGTGTGAGTGGTGCTTATACGTTGTTTATCTATGGATGCACCCTACATTTCAGATCGAGTGGTAGATCACGAGGGTGAAAGCCTCGTTGAGTCGTTTGTAGTCCACCTCCCGTTTGTAGGCCAAGTAGGACCCAGTGACGACAGAAGTAGTCAAGTTATGTTCTTGCTCTTCCTTAGTAATGTCCCTTATGCATAGATACGAAGTTAATATTTTGTTATTGCTAAGTATATACGCACATCAATGTACGCTTTGACTTGTGACTAGAATGACTTAGGAATTAATCTATCTTGTATCTACTTAGACTTCTTATTGCTATCTTATGGAGTACTCTGAGCGTTGCATTTATCATTTATATATTATTCTATCTCTTGGTTTATCCCTGTTTAGAGTAAGTGTTTGGCTCATTGATTCATCATAAGTACAAGTATCAATATCTCTTTGCCAAGTCCTTCCCTATGGTAAAAATATAAATAACGATACCTGAAATACTCCCGGTGAAGTGCTACAATGGTATATCTGTGCGCTTGCAGAATTCCATATCTTTCTAAGTCACATTAAAATATCATAAGCATTTCTAGTGTCGTTGCTGGGGATTATATCTCTAGTAGCATAGCGATGCTAAGAAATGTCAACATTCTTTCTTGTAACTGTAGAGGTCCATTAGTAGCAGGCCGCCATTCAAAATTTGTGCTAGTTTTGCTCCTACTTGTGAGAACACACGACTAGGCGAGCGAATTGGCAAGATATTTGATGCAGATCGTAAGTGTGTTTGCACTAGCTAGGTATAGACAATCATTTAGGATTGGCTTTTGCACATAACAAAGTGCAAACTTCACTCTACACTGGCCTACTCGAAGTTACTTAGGCCCTATTGTGAGCTTATGGGTCTTTGGAAATAGTCACGCTCCTCTAACATAGAATGAGGTGGGATGAAAATGAAAATATTTATCTCACCCTTGTGGGCCTCTTGCCAAATGGGTCTTTTTAAAACAACATGCGCTTGCAAAAATAACTTTAGCTTCATGTGAAGCCAAAACCCAAACCAAACATGGCTGAAAGATTCAAAGTCTATAGATTCTAAAGGCTGCATATTGACGCGGGAAGAATATAGAGATTGTTGATTGGATAGGTACATAGTATGCAAATTGTGGAGGCTGCTGATGGAATTGGACAGAGTTTTGATTGGGGATGAAGAAATATCCAAAAAATGGAATCTCATTGGTCGAGCGAATTGTGGAGGTTGCTGATGGAATTGGGCAGAGTTTTTGGGTTCTTGTGCTTGTCAGCATCTCATAGGCCGATCGAACCAAAACAAATTCCTCTCCGATCATAATAATGCCAAGCCCAGAAATGTGGCCTGCTCAAACTGATATTGGGGTATTGCAAAATACTTCCACTTCCATTGAAAGATTTTTTTTTCTTGAAGCTTCTGCTTGTCCCATGCGCGCATATGTGCTTAAGCCTTAAGTCAATAAAGTCTGGCATCAACATGGGCGGGTTCTCACTTAAACACGCAACTGGACATAGTACACTATCACGCATGATCTAGTTTTCATTACATGCATCAGTCTATTATCTCATCCCAATTCGTCTGATAAATCCTTGTCTTAGCACGTCTCATCTATGATTGTGCACCAATGTGTGAGGCACACTGAGAAGAATACTAAAGTTACTAGCCGCATGATCATTTCAATCCACAAACGGTGGAATCTAACTTCCCCATAACCACCCCGAGATAGCTCAATTCAATCTGGTCGTATTTTTCTTCATGTCAAGTTTAAGAGCACAATATTAGTGGCTCCTGCCTCTCTTTTCTTCATGTAGTGTAGACACCTATATGTCATAATTATGTTATCTGTAATCAATCGATCCGAAACAAAGGCCGACTGTTCAACGTGTCTACTGTCTAGCGATTAGCAGGATTGCACATTTGCACCTTCGAACCTTATCTTTAGCTCCAAGAATGCTGCTAGTCTCTTGTGTTCTCTGGTTCTTTATTTCCATCTTCATATTACACGTGATTCTTCTCCTTGACTCCAACAAGTCGTCGGACCACATAAAAAATGAGGACGCAACGTGTTTTGATCTACTAAAAACCTTTTACCGTGGACATTTGCTAAAAGTATGTGAGATCTCTCCCTTTATGTGAGCAAACTACATGGCCAAAAATTAAAAGGTAAAAATTTTCATGGTTAATTTAAACTTAGAACATGGCATAAGTAAATCTGATATTCCACCGATCAAAGAAGTCCTAATGCATGCATAATTTAAATTACATCAGTCAACTGAAGAAAAAAAAATCGAGCACACATGAAAACAAGGCAGACAAAGAGCACACATGAAAAAGAGGAAAAAAGGAGAAGTATATCAAAGCTAGGTTTCGATCCTAGGACCTGTGGGTTATGGGCCCACCACGCTTCCGTTGCGCCACTTTGATGTTTGATGCTTGGTCTCTAAACCTAGGTGACATATATGTATAAGTTCTGACGACTATTTTGTACAACATAACTTCAACATGTGTTTCAAACTAGATATGCTTCCAACCTCTCCACTGTTTTCTCATGCTCCTATCTAAGGATGTCAACGGGAAATTCTTCATCGAAGGATATCCCCTATCTTCGTCCCCGCGAGGATAAAAAAATTCTCATCCCCGTCCTCATGAACACTCATGGGAGAGGTTTTTCTCCTATCCGTATCCCTGCATAGGGAATTTATCCTCACGAGGAACCCGACCCATTATAGAATGCAACAATTGGAGAGCAAAAATCAATTTATGATGTCGAATGAACATAAATTGAACAAGCAAGATTTCATATTACAAGAGACATCTACTTTGGGGTTTAGTTTTTTATTTATACCAAGCTATGTGTTGAGCTTTTGTTAGGATTTTAACATGTTAAGGGCCTAATTTGGCGTATGAGCGAGTTCGCTGTGTGGGTATGCAGGAAATGGAGACAGGGGATGGTTCTCATCCCCGCTCCCGTGAACCCTACATGGACTCATTTCTGGCTGTTTCAATTGTAATACCCCAGTGTTAAGCATGGCATTTGGCACTTGCATTTCATGAGCACAAGCATCATCCAAGCATTCATGAACATGAACATATGAAATTTCATCTCATTCTTATACATTATCTCATGAAATGTTGATTATATATATGTATGCTTATGCTTGTAATCATGTATGACCAATGTATGAAATGGTTGTAAGGTCACAACAATACCTTAGATACATCTAGGATGGTAAATGAAACAACTTTTGTATTCATGACATGAACCAATTTTGCTTCTAAGTATTGGGTTACCTTGGAATGCCATTTTCATAATGCTAGTTTGACCAAAGTTGAAAAGTAGCTTCGAATGTTTGCATGGCTGTGTGACCTAAATCAAAGTTGTAGTTCACATCAAGGGTAACAAACTTTATTTAAGGGTCATGAGCTAAATCAGTGCCTAACATGGTCAAATAGAGCTCACAAGTTTCAACTTAACGTTGTTTGTAACTTTTTTCTAAGTCTTGAAGCTATTTTCAGTTTCAATGTAGCCTATTTTGGAGCCTTATAGTTTGAAAACCATTGCGATTTAGACAAAACTCCTTTAAGCAATCTTGTAGTACTCATGTAGCTCTACACTTTGTATTAATGAAGTTTTCACTAATTCGCCATGGTTTGGGAAATTTGGAGGTTTGAAAATCGACTGTCAGACAGACTGAGTCGGTCCTTGCCGATTCAAATCACCAGCCATCGTAGCCGACCGTGCCCAGGCCGCTCGTGTCGTGTGGCAGTAGTTCACCGACGCCGGCCTACCCTGCTGCACCAAAAGGGAGAGCCCTCGGCTCTCCACTCACCCACGCGCTCACTCTCGGTCTCGCTTTCTCTCTCGCCCGCGTGCCTCTCCAGAGCGGAGCAACACTGTAGCAGCGTCGCCGTCGTGCCTCTGCCATGCTCGAGGGCCACCACCGTAGCACCACAGCTCAATCACTCACGCCCATAGCTCCGCCATCACCTCCTCCACCATGCCGACCCGCCATTGTGTAGGATCTCTGGAACGCCTAGAGGGGGGTGAATAGGCCTGTAAAAATTCAACTCAACCGATGTCAAATTCACTCACGGCACTACTGCTCTGTGAGCGTGGCACTGACGCACCTACAGGAGAGATTAGTTCACAGTTCAAAATCTACCCAACAAAATTTAGATTGGGTAAATTTCTTAGCTTCCTGCAGGGTAGTAGATCACAGATCGACAGCTGAAAGTGGTGGGAACAGCACACACAAGTAGATCAGCCTCAAACTCTAGAAATCAACTCAATCAATAATATGTCATGCAAGTAATGTAAATCAAGCACAAATGACATAATAATTTATCCCGTGGTTTGGCTCACCACCAAGGCTTGCCTACCTCCATGTTGTTGAGGTTAGCCACTAAGGCTTAGAGCTTTCTAATCCTTCCTTGTTCTCAAGTCAAGAGACTTAACTCTTGAGATGAGGGGTGAGTTTACTAGCTTCAAGAGATGGTTACAAAACTCCCAGGGCTGCCACATAAGTTGGCAAGCTCCACGGGCGACGCTCTAGCCGGCTAGGAGCCAAGCTCCAAGAGTAACAAACACAACCATCGGCTAAAACGTGAACCAAGTGTTCTTTAGAGTTTGAGAATCAATGGAGCTGCTCTCTAATTGAGTTTTGGAACCCTTTTTCCTCAAGGATTGATGGGGAACTCAATGGATTTGCTTGAGGGCTTGATGTCAACAATGGAGTAAGAGAGAGAGAGAGTTCTTGCTCTGTTTTGGGTGTGCTGAAGTGAGGAAGAAGAGAGCCAATTTTTGTTGAGAGGAAGGGGAAAGGTATATATACCCCCAGCCCCCAACGGTCACTTGAATTGTAGATAGCCATTGGGGAGGAAAGGGAAAGGTATATATACCCCCAGCCCACAATGGACACCACACCCAAGGGGTCGGGTGAGATGAAGCCCGCGGCCTTGAGGTCGGGAGAGCCGAAGCCCGCAACCAAGGGGTCGGGCGAGCCGGAGCCCACGACCAAGGGGTCGGGCAAGCCTCTCTTCAAGTGCGGCAGTGCCGCACCACGTAAGACAACAAGGATAATAGTGAAGTGTAGACTATCTTGGCTGTGAATCTGAGGATGCATGTGGTTGTTTGAGCACTTGGTAGCACATATTAGCTTAAGCATTGTTCCCCCTTTATAGTAATACTCAAATTCAATATATAAAAGAATTTAAACCTCCTTTGAGTTTGAAGCCATCTACATTTATAATTGGGGGCTCCTTCGTTTCGTGTAGCATCCTCGAATATAAATTTCCTGCTTGTCATGTCGATAAATTTCATTAGTTCTCTAATTAAGTGGTCATTATCACCAAAACCCACAATTAAGGCTTGATTGCACTTTCAATCTCCCCCTTTTTGGTGATTGATGACAACCCAATTAGAGCTTACAAAAGATATAAAATAAATATTGAGACTTTCGAGCCATGGGTGTAGAGCCTCTTCCTAAGTATGTGAATAGAAAATTAAATTCTCAAATTTGCATAAGAAGCCAAGATTCACATTTTAGTGAAAGTGATGGGGCTCCCCCTATATCCATGCTCCTGTGGGGTGCTGCATACTATGTTAGGTATGTAAAACGTGATGCAAATGACAGTTTATGCACAACATAGTTTGTTGTTGCAGCTGGGTGTGGCACTACCGCACTTGCTGTAACAGCACAAATCAGAATAGACACCACACAACATGTGATACATATAAAGATATATATTCTAGCACAATTGTATCACAAGCGACAGCATAGATTAATATATGTCCATATCCCACACAAAAAGTCAAATAGTAGCATTATTTCACAATTTAGAGTTTTGAGCGACTCTCAAACTTTCCACCTAGCGAAGACTAACACTCATCAAATAGGACATGAAGCACAGCTGCTGACCATGGCGTCGAAAAGTTGTTGACCCCTCTAATTTTCTCCTCCTTTGGCATAAAGCACCAAAAAGAGAAGAAAAGAAGAAAGATCAACACCTACTCGTCATCTCTCTGGATGTCCATCCAATCAATATGATCACCTCCTGCAGCCCTAGCACCTCCTGCAGCAATCCTGGCACCACCATCACCATCATCGTCGTTGGAGTCAATACGTGCACGGCCCTGACGGTGAGTAGTGGCGGTATAGCGAGTGGAATGAGTGGAACGCCTTGGCTCCTGTCTCTGATGGTATCCCTCCAGGGTCTCATCCCAATCTGCTGCTCGTCCCTGCTCCTCCTCCTCATCATCTAAATCTATGTCGGAGAGACTCAGAAGGTCATACTATGGAGGAGGTGGAATATGAGGAAGTGGTGGAAGGTCCTGTCCACGCTGCTGACGCTGCTCAAGCTATCTCATACGCTATGTCAACTATATAGGTGCACTTGCCAAAGATTGCCTTCAACCACTTGCTAAACTTCTTCATCTTGCCTCCTCTGTGAGACTTAGAGCGGGAAGACTCAGGGATATCTACATGAGCATGAGAGCTCCCCGTTCCCTGAGTAGCTGCAGCTGGCTGGGTCTTCTCAATTTTGTAGACGGTGTGCATCCCATCCTTCAGAAAATAAAATCCAGTGACCCTCTCAATCATGAACATGAGGTAAGGGGCATAGGGCAGCCCCCTCCTCCCATCCTCCACTGTAAATCTCAACTCAGTCCACATGAATCTACAGACATTGAACCTGTCCTCACCTAGAGCAAATCTAGCCAGCACATTTCTCATATAGCCATTAATATCTGAGGCTGCTCCATCCTTTGGGTTGATGGTGTTCCTGATGAGGTTGTTGAGGATGTAATAGAAGCTGTGTAGACCACTCCTCTTGCCATCTACAATCCATCTATCTCTCCACATATAACTGATGTCACGGATCTCAGCTCGAGGCTCATCATGAATGTAAGTGTAACCTCTGTGCTCCTCCCTAAAGCCAAGAATCTGGCTGAAAGTGACAAAGTCAACTTGGTAGTGTCGACCATCAGTCATCCAGAGAATCTCATTAGAGGTCTGGTTATAGAAGTATGTGGCATGAAGCTGTGCAAGGACCTCCTCATTCCAATTATACTGGAAACCCATTATGTCTGAAAGCTGGAACCTATCACAAATTTTGATTACCTTGTCAAACTCAGGCTCCTCCTTCTCCTTCATCTCATCCCTATCAATATACTGCATCTTGATGATCTTGGTTTTCTTGGATACAAGAATGGCAGTGGCATAAAAGTTGGAATAAAACTCATTCCAGAATCTATAATCAATGTCCAAATCCTTGCGCACTGCATAGGGATTGATCCCCCTTGCCTCTTCCACCAGCTTCCAACTCTTGGAATAATTGACAACTACATGCTAGCGGGAGTCATCTGGAGGTCTCATGATGATCTCACCCTTAAAATCCCTCATGTATCTGCCATCAAACTCAGAGAGATGCTGTGGGGAGTCAGGAATGGCATCAGTGGTACAACCTGTCATCTCCAGCCTCTCCTCATCTTCAATGTATTGCATGGGCCTCCCCCTATCACCAAGTCCCCTTGGAGCTACACTATTGCCTGCTGCTATCGACCTCCCTCGACCACGGCGAGGTGGATCCTTGTCTCTTTGCTCATTCATCTTTCTTTTCCCCCTTCAGTCATTATCTCTGTGCTCCATCTTCTCAAACAAGGAATGGAGAGGAGAGGGAAGAAACTGCTCGGGCCAGGGGTAGTAGCATCCATCAGCGACATTGAGGGAGTGCTGGCAGCTACCGTGACACTGCCAGCGATCGACAACGCGTGGCCAAGCGACGGCGACGGCGTGGGCGCGAGAGGAGAGAGAGGTGCGGGCGTCAGCGTTGTGGGGAAGAGAGAGGGAAAGAAGTTACTGTTGACCTAAGAATAAGAGGAAGAATAAATGGGCCCCACAGTAAAACCATTTGGGCTAAATCTCAATTTGAGATCCAAAGTGCGGCACTACCGCATGCCTAGCACGGCACTGCCGCACGGTAAGCGCGGCACTGTCGTAGTCCCCAAAACAATGGAAGTTAGCTATAATCTATATGACTCTCTTTGTATAAGATATAGACACATATCATCTATATACCATGACCTGAAACAAATAATCAATATAGACCATGATCATGATACATAAGTTGCCTTTTAGAGATCATTTTCATGCACAATATGAAAATTTTCAACTCTTTTGCCTAGATACTAGTTTATCAAACAGAGGCATGCTAAAATTCAAACCATGTTACGAGAATCAAGTATATTTAGCTCACTACACAAAGCACAAAACCTTGACTCGTCGAGGGGCTTTGTGAAGATATCGGCTAGTTGCATTTCGGTGCTCACATGGTGAATTTTGATATCTCCTTTGGTTTTGTGGTCTCACAAGAAATGATGACGAATGTCTATGTGCTTGGTTCTAAAGTGGCTTACATGATTGTTTGCAAGCTTAATGACACTCTCATTGTCACATAATAATGGGATTTTGGTAAAATGACATCCGAAATCATGAATAGTTTGCCTCATCCAAAGTAGTTGGGCACAACATGCATCGGCCGCAACATACTTGGCCTCGGCAGTGGAAAGGGATACACAATTTTGCTTTTTAGAACTCTAAGACACTAGGGATCGTCCAAGGAATTGACATGTCCCTGAAGTGCTTTTTTGATCTACTTTGCAACCGGCGTAATCAGAATCCGAATACCCAAGCAGATCAAACTTAGAGCCCTTAGGGTACCACAAAGTAAGGTTAGGAATGTGTACTAAATATCTCAAGATTCTCTTAACGGTCACCAAGTGACACTCTTTCGGGTTAGCTTCAAATCTAGCACACATGCACACACTAAGCATAATATTGGGCCTAGATGCGCACAAATAAAGTAGAGAGCCGATCATGGAACGATATACCTTGGTATCCACGGCTTTCCCTTCAATGTTGAGATCAAGATGTCCATTGGTTGGCATGGGAGTTTTGATAGGCTTGGCATTCACCATGTTAAACCTCTTGAGCATATCATGGGTGTACTTCGTTTGACTAATAAAAGTTCCATCCTTCACTTGCTTGATTTGAAATCTGAGGAAGAACTTCAACTCACCCATCATGGACATCTCAAATCTCTTCATCATGATTCTACTAAATTCCTCACAAAAAGTATGATTAGTACTACCAAATATTATGTCATCGACATATATTTGGCACACAAATATATCTTTACCAACTTTGTGAGTGAAAAGGGTAGGGTCGGCTTTTCCTATTTCAAAGCCTTGTTTAAGCAAGAATTCCTTAAGGCATTCATACCATGCTCTTGGTGCTTGCTTAAGCCCATAGAGCACCTTTTGGAGTTTGTAGACATGGTTGGGGAACTTGGGATCTTCAAAACCCGGTGCTTGCTCAACATAGACAAGTTCTTGAATGGGGCCGTTGAGGAATGCACTCTTCATGTCCATTTGATATAGCTTAAAATTATGATGAGCGACATAGGCTAGAAGCGTTCGGATTGCTTCAAGTCTTGCCACCGATGCATATGTTTCCTCAAAGTCCAAGCCCTCTACTTGAGTGAAACCTTGAGCAACCAATCTTGCCTTGTTTCTTGTCACCACACCATTCTCATCTTGCTTGTTGCGGAAGACCCACTTGATGCCAATGATATTGGTGTTGGGTCTCTTCACTAAGGTCCACACTTGATTTCTTTCGAAATTGTTGAGCTCATCTTGCATGGCCATCACCCAATCTAGGTCTCCAAGTGCTTGTTCTACCTTAAGAGGCCCCAAAGAGGAAACAAATGAGTAATATTGACAAAAGTTTGCTAAATGTGAATGAGTTGTTACCCCTTTTTGAAGACTCCCAAGGATGTTGTCAACGGGATGATCCCATTGTTTTGTTTGCCTTAGCCTTGGATGATCAATGGCCTCTTGTCCATCTTTTGGATCTTGATCTTCATCTTACTCAAATATGGGTTGTAGGTTTTGTCCATGAGCTGGAGTCGAATCAGCTGCTGCTGGCGGTGTAGGTATGGCACTACCGCCCTCAAGTGTGGCACTGCCATGCTCTAGAGTTGCAGCAGGTGTTTGCTGCAGTGTAGCATCAGGTACGTCAGTGGAAATTGGTGCAGCAGCAACTTGAGGAACCACCACTTCAGTGACTTCATCTTCTTGTGGTCTAATATCACCAATAGCCAATTGCTTTATTGCTTCACATGGTGGATCCTCCTTTCCTACAACACTTGAATCAACTTACTGCACTTGAGAGCCGTTAAATTCATCAAATGTCACATCTACCACAACCTCAACTCTCCCGGAGGTTTTGTTGAAGACACGGTAGGCATGCTCATTTGATCCATAACCAAGAAGAAAACCTTCATCAACTTTAGGTGCAAACTTAGAGATTTTGGGTTTCTTGTTAAGTATGAAACACTTGCACCCAAACACTTTAAAGTAAGACACCTTAGACTTGTTACCGGTTAGGAGCTCATATGAAGTTTTCTTCAACTTCTTGTGTAGGTAGAGGCGGTTGATGGCATGGCAAGCGGTGTTGACGGCATCACACCAAAAGATGTCTAGCGTCTTGTACTCATCTAGAATTATCCTTGCCATGTTAATAAGTGTACGGTTCTTTCTCTCTACTATACCATTTTGTTGAGGGGTGTATAGAGTTGAAAACTCATGCTTGATGCCCTCTTCATCAAGAAACTCCTCAACTTGGGTGTTCTTGAATTCGGTTCCATTGTCGCTCCTCATTTTCTTGATGGGGAGACCGAACTCTTTTTTGAGCTCTTCTAACAAAAGTCTTCACTTTGTCTCTAACTTGACACTTATCAAACAAGAAAAATACCCAAGTAAAATGGGAATAATCATCAACAATAACAAGACCATATTTGTTACCCTGATACTTAGGTAGGCGACCGGTCCAAAGAGATCTATGTGTATGAGCTCCAATGGTTGCGTCGTGGTCATGATGCTCTTTGGTGGGTGAGGTACGCCAACTTGCTTTCCGGCTTGACAAGCGCTACATATCCTATCTTTCTCAAAGTGAACATTTGTTAGCCCAAGGATGTGTTCATCCTTTTGAAGTTTGGCCAAGTTCCTTATCCCAACATGGGCTAGTCGGTGATGCCAAAGCCACCCCATGCTAGATTTTACCACAAAACAAACCTCAAGATTAGCTTTACTTTTATTGAAATCAACTAGGTAAAGCTTGTTCTTTAAATGACCCATAAAGACAATAGAGGAATCCTCCTTTCTAAATACTTCCACACCCTTATCCATAAAGAGACAATTGAAGCCTATCTCGCCTAATTGAGAGACGGACAACAAATTGTAACCTAACAAATCAACATGTAAAACATTTGTAATTGAATGCTCAAGGGTTATAGCAACTTTACCGAGACCAATCACATCCCCTTAGAGTTGTCTCCAAAGAGAATATTTTCATTTGAGTCCATCTTTGGGGTATATGATGAGAACATACTCCTTTCTCCGATCATATGATTTGTACATCCACTATCAAGCATCCAACTTGATTCACCAGAGAAATATGCCTACAAAATAAGTTTCGTTGCTAGATTTAGGTCCCCAATTTGACTTGGGGCCTTGCATGTTAGTTACAAGAATCTTAGGAACCCAAATAAAAGTATTCCTATATATGTTGGTTTCCTTTCCAACATATTTTGCAACCAATTTCCCACTGCTATTGTTCCTCAAAACAAAGCATGATGTCAAGTATTGTCGATGTGCATAAGTCTTTGGTTGATAGGCATACTTATTCTTGGTGGCCCACACTGGTTCCTTAGGCTTCTAGAAAACCTATTTCTCCTAGTACACCTTCTTGGGCTTAATTTGATCAGGAATAGAATTGGTAGCCTTCCTAGTTTTGCGAGGCATGGCACTACCGCCCTTTATTGCGGCACTACTACTCGGGGACGCTGCACTGTCATGGTCTATGCAGGCTGATCTGTACCAATTTTGCCCTTTCTCTCAAACTTCACACACTCATAGCCATTCACTATCCTTCTTCCATTTGTCTTGGCTCCTTTTGTGTGTCTAAGCCCCCATGCTTGATTGAGGGATGCCTTCCATGCTTGAATTGTGGCTCTTTTGATTCATCAACCTTCTTGTCATTGAATTAGGTCACTGTCGGTGTGGGACCCACAGGATACCCCGCAGAGAGGAGAGAAGATCTAGTCTAACTAGGATTCTCCCCATGTAATCTTAGTAGTAGTATTATCCTATAATCCTACTAAGAACTCTCATTGTAAACCGACTAGGATTCTGACCTCCTGACTATATAAAGGAGGGCAGGGTTCCTAGAGACGGAGATCATGATTTTCTACAACACAATCAATACAACGCAAGGGCTAACGCCAGCTGGACGTAGGGCTATTACTCGATCAACGATCGAGGGCCCGAACTAGAATAAATCAACTGTCTCTTGCGTTCACCGTCGAGTTCCGCATACGCTGAAGCCTGAACAATATTGCCCCGGGGACCCCCATGGCAGGCTATCGGTAGTAAAACATCGACAGCTGGCGTGCCAGGCAAGAAAGAAAACATAGACCAGACAACACCGTGGCAATGGCTGACAAATCAAAGAAGTTTTCCAAACCCAGAAGATATGACGACATCGAAAACATACGTTGCCCATTGCACCCTAATGGGAGGCACACCATCGGAAATTGCTACACCTTCAATGATCGATACACAAGGAAAGATAGTAAGGAAGACACCAAAGAAGACAATCAAAAAAAAGATGAAGACAATCACGAAGACAAAGGGTTCCAAAAATCTAGGAGGACGGTAGCAGTAATCTTCTCCGGGGCTCTAGATTGCAGAAGCAAACATCAAGAAAAATTAGCACTATGGACTATCATGACAGCAGAACCAGCTACTCCAAGATATCTCAATTGGTCACAGTATCCAATCCAATTTTCCAGAGAAGACCAATGGACTAGCGTGGGAAACGCAGGTCATTACCCACTGGTTCTAGATCCAACTATTGCCGGTATGACTATCACCAAAGTACTAATCGACGGGGGAGCCGGACTCAACATCATCTTCTCAGAAACGCTAAGGAAGATGGGACTACAACTCGCCGGGATGATTACACCAACAAGTACACCTTTTTATGGCATAGTACCTGGCAAGGCAGCCATGCCACTTGGACAAATTACTCTACCCGTTACTTTTGGAACCCCTTTGAATTACCGTACAGAGTTCATCAAGTTTGAGGTTGCAGACTTCGATTCATCATACCATGCAATCCTCGGACGCCCAGCACTAGCAAAATTCATGGCAATACCACATTATCCGTACCTACTTCTTAAGATGCCAGGACCTAACCGTGTCCTTTCTCTACAAAGTGATTTGAAGCACGCTTTTGACTGCGATGTTTAGGCAATCCAAATCACGACCAAAGCACAAGCCGACAGTGGAAGAAAAGAAATAGCCACTATTGCCGCAGAAATAAGCCAAGAAGAACTAGAGATACCGGCTAAAAAGCTGAGCATCCTCGCACCACCAAAAGAAGCCGACGTCAAGCAAATCGACCTGGGCATGGGCGATCCCTCTAAGACAGCAACCATCAGCGTCCACCTCTCGGCAAAATAGGAACTCGTGCTCACCAACTTTCTTTGGGACAACAAAGATATCTTCGCTTGAAAGCCGGCCGACATGCCAGGTGTCCCAAGAGAGTTGGCTGAGCACAGAATTGATGTCAATGAAAGCTCCAAGCCTGTAAAGCAACGGCTACGATGATTCTCACCTGATAAGAAGGCAGCGATTAAAAAAGAAATCACAAAACTAATGGCGGCTGGATTCATTAGAGAAATCCTTCATCCAGATTGGCTAGCAAACCCAGTTCTAGTACAGAAAAAGAACACGGACGAATGGCGCATGTGTGTTGACTACACAGATCTCAACAAGCACTGCCCGAAAGACCCGTTCGGGCTACCACACATTGATCAGATAGTTGATTCAACAGTAGGATCCGCCCTATTATCCTTTCTTGATTGCTATTCAGGGTATCACCAGATCTCATTAAAAGAGATAGACCAGAGCAAGACATCTTTCATTACTCCGTTCGGTGCCTACTGCTACAAGACCATGTCGTTTGGACTCAAGAACGCTGGAGCCACTTACCAAAGAGCTATCCAAACGTGCCTTGGAGATCAGATCGGCAAAAACGTAGAAGCATACGTGGATGACGTGGTGGTGAAAACAAAGAACCCGGATACACTGATTGAGGACTTAAAACAAACTTTCGAGAACTTGAAAAGATGGAGGTGGAAATTGAACCCAAACAAGTGTGTATTCGGAGTCCCTTTAGGATAACTACTCGGTTTCCTAGTCAGTCATCGCGGAATCGAAGCAAGCGCCAAGCAAATTCGAGCCATAACAGAGATGGGCCCACCTCGAAACATCAAAGATGTGCAAAAGCTAACAGGCTGCATGGCGGCACTCAATCGTTTTATTTCAAGGCTCGGCGAAAAAGGGTTACCTTTCTTTAAACTACTAAAGAAGGCAGGCAAGTTCGAGTGGACGGAAGAAGCCAATGAAGCTTTCAAGAAACTTAAGGCATACCTCACATCCTCACCAGTTCTCTCACCTCCAAAGAAAGACGAAGACATGATGCTATACATTTCGGTAACTTCTACTGTGGTCAGCACGGCGATAGTCGTGGAAAGAGAAGAAGAAGCACGCATATATAAAGTACAACGACCCGTATACTACATCAGCGAAGTACTGTCAGAATCTAAAATCCGGTACCCGCATGTGCAAAAACTACTATACGCCTTATTGATCACTTCATGCAAGCTTCGCCACTATTTTAAAAGCCACAAGATCACCATGGTGATAGACTTCCCACTCAGAGACATCTTGCACAACAGAGACGCAACAGGGCGCATATCAAAGTGGGCAGTTAAACTTGGTGCTCTCAACATCGATTTCACCCCACGGAAAGCAATCAAATCTCAAGCCCTTGCCGATTTTGTTGTCGAGTGGACAGAGATTCAACAACCTATGTCAAATACAATCCTTGACCACTAGAAGATGTACTTTGATGGATCACTCATGCTAGGCGGAGCCGGTGCGGGTGTCCTCCTAATCTCTCCAGACGGAAAACAACTTAAGTATGTCCTTCAGATATTATGGCAAGCTACCAACAATAAAGCAGAGTACGAAGCTCTCATCCACGGGCTACGAGTGGCAATTACCCTCGGAATAAAGCGTTTACTCGTATACGGGGATTCGGCTGTAGTCATCAACCAAGTCAACAAAGATTGGGACTACACCAAAGAAAACATGGGCGCTTACTGCGTTGAAATCCGAAAACTCGAAAAGCATTTCCAAGGGTTAGAAATTCTACATGTCCTACGCGATAGCAACATTGCAGCAGATGTCCTCGCCAAGCTCGGATCAGACAGGGCAAAGGTCCCACCCGACGTATTCATAGAGGAGTTATCAGCTCCTTCTATCAAACAACCCGGTGAGAAAACACCAGAACTCACAGCCAAAGGCAACCAGATTCTGGTAATCAACACTTCATGGACACAAGCTTTTATTGATTATATCAAAGAGAATAAGTTGCCAGCGGATAAAGAGGAAGCTACCCGAGTTGTTCGCAGAAGCAAAAACTACGTTCTAGTGGGGGACTGTCGATGCGGGACCCATAGGATACCCCGCAAGGGAGAGAGAAGATCTAGTTCAACTAGGATTCTTCCCATGTAATCTTAGTAATAGAACTATTAAGTAATCCTACTAGGAAATCTCATTGTAAACCGACTAGGACTCTGGCCTCCTGACTATATAAAGGAGGGCAGGGCTCCTGAGAGAGGACAATTGTACAACATAACACTTCATAATCAATCCAACGCAAAGGCCAACGCCGACTGGACGTAGGGTCGTTACTTGATCTACGATCGAGGGCCTGAACCAGGATAAATCGTTGTCTCCCTGCGTTTACCATCGAGTTCCTGCAAACGCCGATGCCCCTCCGAACAAATCACCGTCCCGGGTACCCCGTGGCGGGTTGCCGGTGGTAAAACATCGACAGCTGGCGCGCCAGGTAGGGGTCCTCGGTGCTTTGCATTCGAGAGCTTGATGGACCTCAACATCAACGTTTGTCACGGTACTCGTCGGCCCTCGTCGACAACTCGCTGCAGCTCTCGTCGGCCCTGGTCGACAACTCGCCGTTCTCACGGTCATCATCAGCGTTGTTCGTGGTAATTCGGATTATCACAACAACGATAATCTCCTAGGGAACGTGATGTCTCGTCACGTCTCTCGACTAACAACGGGGACGCCGAAGTCATGCGGGATGGCGACGACCCTATCTCTGCTCGAGTTCCGGGCCTCGGTGGCGATCTGCGAACGATAGATTGTGCAACCGTCGCCTCCGCTGGGTCTAGAGTCTCTACGACCAAGACCGCCGCAGATCCATCCGAGTCAATGCATCTCTTAGAAAGCGATTTGGATCGGCCGGCATCAACTACGGCAAGAAGTCTGGCGCTATCCACTTGGATCTGAACTCTACTCGGATCGACATGCAAGATAATTCCAAAATCAAGCGTATTCATGAAGCTCGAGTGCATGCATATGGGCATCAGGCATACACGTACCATTAAGGCATGTCAGATGACGCAAACAAACTAGCAATCGAAGCTATTTGCATGCACATATGCACCGGATCGTACAAGCAACTATCTCACACCGCCGAGTTCAACCATTGGATGGTGCCTGACTCTAATAACCGACTAATTGGCTGTGGTGACCGACTACTCCGCTACTCCGACTACTCTGCTGCGCCGACTACCCCTGTTCCACTACGGCTCCACGTACCCGTTCGATTGCATCAAGCCGTCCAAGCTGTCCGTCTGCTATTCAGGCTGTCCGGCTACTTTAAGATTGTCCGACTACATCGGTGACTACATCAACTCCGTCCGAGTGCACGAGGTTTCGGGTACTCGACGATGGCTTCTGGGTACTTGACGACAGCTTTCCGAGTACTCGGCGATACGTTTCGGATGCTCGACGAGCCAATCAGCTGGCTGATTTACTTCACCAACATCGGCTACTACGACGCGCCGATCACAACACGGCCACGAACCAAGCTAAGTCACGTCTCATTTTTTATATATACGGATATTATTCGTATGCCCTTTGTGGCCATATCATCTTCCCTTAACGGTACATTAATTTTCTCGGATAGTAAGCCTTAATTCGTGAAGCTTGTTTTCTCGAATGGATGGTCACGTCAATGAACCTCACGAGCCATACGGATGGTCACGTCAAAGAACCTCGAACCATACGGGTGGTCACGTCAATGGACCTCTCACGAACCATACGCGAGATTCAAGTGCTTAAAGCGTAACGAGGCTACTACCGGAAAATTAACCGACCTAGCAAGGGAAGACACAAAAAATCATCATGCGAGCAAACATAGTGCTCTAGGTCTTCTCTTAACGGTCGCCGAATTCCTCAGGTAGAACACGCCTTAATCCGTGAAGCTTGTCTACTCACATGGACGGTCACGAACCGAGTGCCAGGCTCACATGGTCACGTCATGAACCTCTGAACCATACGCCAGAGATTCAAGTGCTTAAGTAATGTGAGGACTACTACGAGGAATTTGCATGGCCTAGCAAGAGCAAGACGCAAAAAGTTTATATGCATTTCATAATGCAGGGGCCTGCCCCTAATTGATTATTCAAATATGGGACATGCTCCCCACTTCATATCCGGAATGTTATTTACAACATATTTTTATGTTTAACATGCAGGGGAGCTACATCGGTACCATGAGATCAGGAAAACACGCTCCTGAGAGCTAGTCCAGAAACAACCCGGATGAGGTACATACAAATTCAGAAAGAACCTGGACGAAGTGCAAACAACCCCGAAGAGGTGCTGCAAGTACCAAGACAAATTCAGAAAGAATCCGGATTGATCAGAAAACAACCCGGATGAGGTACATACAAGTTCAGAAAGAACCTGGACGAAGCGCAAACAACCTCGAAGAGGTGCTGCAAGTACCAAGACAAATTCAGAAAGAACCCGGATTGATCAGAGAACAACCCGGATGAGGTACATACAAGTTCAGAAAGAATCCGAAACGATCAGAAAACAACCCTGAAGAGGTGCTGCAAGTAATAAAACAAATTCAGAAATAACCCGGATTTATCAGAAAATAACCCGGATGAGGTACATACAAATTCAGAAAGAACCTGGACGAAGTGCAAACAACCTGGAAGAGGGACATCAAGAACCAGAGAAGTCTAGAAACGACCTCGTTGAATAAAAAACAACTCGGAAGAGCATCACGGCTTAGTCAAAAAACTAAGCTCGGGGGCTCGGCATTCGCTTCAACTACGCTCGGGGGCTCGAATTCAAGGATGAAAGACCAAGAATACAAGTACTCAAGACTACAACAAAGACAACACATCAAGACCCTTCATTCGATTTCTATTCTAAAGAAAAGTACTCGGAGAAGGCTCGGGGGGCTGCGGGATACATAACCCCCAAAAATTTTTTAGACAAGAATCTGGACCCTCCAACTTTTGCAAGCAAAAGCAAGAGGCTCAGGGGCTACACTCAGTGAGTGCAATTTTTACGAAAAATTGCACCCACCGAAAAAGAACTCGGAGCAAACAAGAAGACTAAAGGGACCCTCTGGCTTCTTGTCCCAACAAGCAAGAGGCTCGGGGGCTACACTCACTGAGTGCACTTTTATCCAAAAGTGCACATCAGTCGAAGAAAAGACAAAGAAGACCATCTCAAGGTTTCACTTCAAGAAGAACCTCGAACAGATTTACAACAACTCAACGAAGACCAAGAAGAACAAGAAGGCTTCCGAAGCTCATCCATGAGATGCTCGGGGGCTTGTCGATACGGGACCCATGGGGTTTCCCACGGAGAAGAGAGAAGAAGACCTAGTCCAACTAGGATTCCCTACATATAATCCTACTAGAACTAGTTACACATAATCCTACTAGGATCTCTACTTTGTAACCGACTAGGGCTCCCGCCTCTCCTAGACTATATAAAGGAGGGCAGGGGTCCCTAGATCGTGGGCGACAGACATAACCGACAGAACTCACAACCACAACAAATAGCGCAGGGCGCAATATACTATCCACCCCACACTGGACGTAGGGCGCCGTGACTTTTCGACATGCCGAACCAGTATAAATCATTGTCTCCCTGCGTTTACCATCGAGTTCCTGCAAACGCCGATACCCCTCCGAACAAATCATCATCCCGGGTATGTTCGGGCTTCGGCGTATGCTGAACTCGATGGTAAACGCAAGAGACAGTTGATTTATCCTGGTTCAGGCCCTCGATCGTAGATCGAGTAACGACCCTACGTCCAGTCGGCGTTGGCCTTTGCGTTAGATTGATTATGAAGTGTTATGTTGTACAATTGTCCTCTCTCAGGAGCCCTGCCCTCCTTTATATAGTCAGGAGGTCAGAGTCCTAGTCGGTTTACAATGAGATTTCCTAGTAGGATTACTTAATAGTTCTATTACTAAGATTACATGGGAAGAATCCTAGTTGAACTAGATCTTCTCTCTCCCTTGCGGGGTATCCTGTGGGTCCCGCATCGACACATAATCCTACTAGGATCTCTACTTTGTAACCGACTAGGGCTCCCGCCTCTCCTAGACTATATAAAGGAGGGCAGGGGTCCCTAGATCGCGGGCGACAGACATAACCGACAGAACTCACAACCACAACAAATAGCGCAGGGCGCAATATACTATCCACCCCACACTGGACGTAGGGCGCCGTGACTTTCCGGCGTGCCGAATCAGTATAAATCATTGTCTCCCTGCGTTTACCATCGAGTTCCTGCAAACGCCAATACCCCTCCGAACAAATCACCGTCCTAGGTACCCCGTGACGGGTTGCATCTGGTAAAACATCGACAGCTGGCACGCCAGGTAGGGGTCGAACCTACGGCCTTCTGCTTACGACTTTGCATCCGAGAGCTCGATGGACCTCGATAACATGATCTTCCCAACGGGATTAACTTTCATCTTCGGCTCATGGATCTACGAGGCGGACAACTACGGCAGGCTTCAAAGCCACCTCCTCAAAGATCCGGATCATCATGAAGAATTTCCTATTTCGACAACTACGACGGATCAGCTCACGGAAGATCATGCAGACTCATAATACCCGATTCGAATAAGATTTCACGGCTATGCGCATCCGACTCGAATTCAAGCTCCGTGTCCGAGATGAAGTCTTATTCGAGTGCTTTCAAGAAACCGAGTTCTTTTTTGGCAGGATTCCAGAGCACAACCCAAAACAACTCGGATTATCCTCAGAGTTCTTTCAAAAGGTCGAGTTCTTTTCCATTTGGGCTCGACAACACGACAAAATCCTATTAGGGACAGTTCGAAAGGTCTTTCAATCCAATGCTTGGGATACCAGCCGAGCAGGAGCTCGGGAGGGTCTCGTGCTAACGATAACATCGCAAGATCTGTATCATCCATCGCGCGAGTTCCGTTCACGAAGATAGCGGAACCCAACTAGTTGGCACAACAACAAAAGCTATTCTACCTTACCAAGAAGGAGACTCGTCTGCGACATCGAGGCCCTCTGAAGTCATCAACAACTCCGGCGGTATGAAAACTAACACCAATAAGCGGGCGGCTCACGCACGGGAGGTGCTCATGGTTCGGACGTCCTCGGTCACCATTAAATCCCCGAAGCACCCGATGTCGAGGTCATCAGATGAATCGAGTCCAACATATCACCCTTTGCTCGGGGCTACGATGGAAACCGAGAGTCGAGATAGGCTAGAGAAAGGAAAAACAAGTTAAAACAAGGGCGCCAACACGCGCTAGGCGGCGTGAGAGAAAGCTGGACCGAGATCTGAGTCGAGTTGGTGAATACGATAAAAGAAAATCACAACAAGAAGCCGAAGAAAAGCGCTTACGGTGAATCGCCTTACGATAAGATTCGAGAAGCATTAGAAGAACACAGGGCAAACTTCACATTACGGAGAGAAGTACGAACAACTCTAGGATTTGCTCGGTCGACGATCCCAAGAACGCATGAAGAGAGAGCCCGATCGAGACTACCCGCCGGATCAACAACCGTGAGGCAAGAAGATCAAAATCAAAGGAAGTCCGCTTTTGAAAGACTTGGGCGGTGGAAGCCATAACGGAGAAAGTAGGAAGGAACATAGTCGGGGCCACCAATTTGAACAACCACGGAAGACCGGGAGTAGGGTGCCTACCAGATGACCTCATGAGACTTATTCCCATCAAAACAACACTTGGCCGGAAGAAGGGCCGAATCAATTCAAAGAAGCGAAGCATACGATGATTCCCTGTTTTGCAAGCAAAGTTGGCATCGAAGACGATTACCTCACAAATTCAAACCGTCTAACCACTCCAAGTATGATGGCAAAACCGAACCAAGACAATGGCTCAGAATATATTCACAATCAATTGAACTAGCCGGAGGAGACGATGATATCAAAACCTTATTCTTTCCCATGGCACTGGAAGCGATGCCCCTGCAATGGTTCGACAAATTGAACCTGTGGTCGATCGAACTTGGGAAGACTTGCAAAGAGCTTTACAGTGAAAATTTCGCGGGTATCATCACACACCCGATCACTCATGCAGAATCGAAAGGACTCAAGCAAAAGGGGCGAAAGTCTCGAGAAATTACTATCGATGATTCGTGCGAACTGCGGGCTCAAGTGCATGACATCACCGAGCGAGGGTAATTGAAGCTTTCTCTCACGGAATCATGGCTAGGTGGCAATTTCAAGACTTACGCAAAGAAAATCCGAGAAACAATGAAGAGTTCGAGACGAGCAATAGAAAAATGATTCTGCGGAAGAAAAAGCGAGAAAGGTTCCGGATAGAAGCAACTAGGACAACCCGGACAGCAAAATCATCGAAATAGCGAGACATCAAAAAAGCGTAGACCGGACAATACCGTGGCAATGGCCGACAAATCAAAAAAGTTTTCCAAACCCAGAAGATATGATGACATTGAAAACATCGTTGCCCATTGCACCCTAACGGAGACACACCATCGGAAACTGCTACACTTTCAATGATCGATACACAAGAAAAGATAGTAAGGAGAACACCAAAGAGGACAATCAGAAGAAAGATGAAGACAACCACGAGGACAAAGGATTTCAAAAACCCAGGGGGACGGTAGCAGTGATCTTCTCAGGGGCTCCAGATTGCAGAAGCAAACATCAAGAAAAACTAGCACTACGGACTATCATGACGGCAGAACCGGCTACACCAAGATATCTCAATTGGTCACAATATCCAATCCAATTTTCAAGAGAAGACCAATGGACTAGCGTGAGGGAACGCGAGGCCATTACCCACTAGTTCTAGACCCAACTATTGCGGTATGATCTGTCACCAAAGTACTAATCGACGGGGGCTGGACTCAACATCATCTTTTGAAACACTAAGGAAGATGGGACTACAACTCGACGGGATGATTACACCAACAAGCACTCCTTTTTACGGAATAGTACTCGGCAAAGCAGCCATGCCACTCGGACAAGTTACTTTACCCGTTACTTTTGGAACTCCTTCGAACTACCAAACAGAGTTTATCAAATTTGAGGTCACAAACTTTGATTCATCATATCATGCAATCCTCGGACGCCCAGCACTGGCAAAATTCATGGCAATACCACATTATCCGTACTTATTGCTTAAGATGCCAGGACCCAACAGTATCCTTTCTCTTCGAAGTGATTTGAAGCGTGCTTTTGACTGCGACATTCAGGCAATCCAAATTGCGGCCAAAGCACAAGCCGACAATGGAAGAAAAGAAATAGCCACAATTGCTGCGGAGATGAGCCAAGAAGAATTAGAAATACCGGCTAAAAAGCCCAGCATCATCACACCACCAAAAGAAGCCGACGTCAAGCAAATCGACTTGGGCACCGGCGATACCTCCAAGACAGCAACCATCAGTGCTCACCTCTCGGCAAAATAGGAACTCGCGCTCACCAACTTTCTTCGGGACAACAAAGATATCTTCGCTTGGAAGCCGGCCGACATGCCAGGTGTCCCAAGAGAGTTGGCTAAGCACAGAATTGATGTTAATGAAAACTCCAAGCCTATAAAGCAAGCAGCTACGACGATTCTCACACGACAAAAGGCGCGATTAAAAAGGAAATCACAAAACTGATGGCAGCCGAATTCATCAGAGAAATCCTTCATCCGGACTGGCTAGCAAACCCGGTCCTTGTGCAGAAGAAGAACACAGACGAGTGGCGTATGTGCGTCGACTACACGGATCTCAACAAACATTGCCCAAAAGATCCGTTCGGGCTACCACGCATTGACCAGATAGTCGACTCGACAGCGGGGTCTGCACTATTATCCTTTCTCGATTGCTATTCAGGGTATCACCAGATCGCATTAAAAGAACAAGACCAAAGCAAGACATCTTTTATTACTCCGTTCGGTGCTGACTGTTACAAGACCATGTCGTTTGGACTAAAGAATGCCGGTGCCGCATACCAAAGAGCTATCCAAACTTGCCTTGGGGATCAAATCGGTGAAAATGTGGAGGCATACGTGGATGATGTAGTGGTGAAAACAAACAACCCAGACACTATGATTGAAGATTTAGAGCAAACATTCGAAAACTGGAAGAGATGGAGATGGAAGTTGAACCCAAATAAATGTATATTCGGAGTTCCTTCAGGACAACTACTCGGATTTTTGGTGGTCAATTGGCGGGATTGAAGCTTGACACCAAGCAAATTCGAGCTATAATGAAATGGGGCCACCTAGAAGTATCAAAGATGTACAGAAACTAACAGGATGCATGGCGGCCCTCAACCGTTTCATATCAAGACTCGGCGAAAAGGGGTTACCTTTCTTTAAACTACTAAAGAAGATAGACAAGTTTGAATGGACAAAGGAGGCCGACAAAGCTTTCAAGAAACTTAAGGCATATCTCACATCCTCACCAATTCTCACACCCCCAAGGAAAGACGAAGATATGATGCTATACATTGCGGCGACTACTGCTGTAGTCAGCACGACAATAGTCGTAGAAAGAGAAGAAGGACGCGTGTATAAAGTACAACGACCCGTATACTACATCAGCGAAGTATTATCTGAATCAAAAATCCAGTACCCGCATGTACAAAAACTACTCTCGCTCTACTTATCACCTCACGCATAGCTTCGCCACTATTTGAAAAGCCACAAAATTACCGTGGTGACAGACTTCCGCTCGGAGACATCTTACTAACAGAGATGCGACGGGGCGCATATCAAAGTGGGCGATTGAACTTGGAGCTCTTAACATCGACTTCACCCCACGGAAGCAATCAAATCTCAAGCCCTTGCCGATTTTGTGGCCGAGTGGATAGAGATTCAATGACCTTTATCGATACAATCCTTGACCCTTTGGAAGATGTACTTTGATGGGTCACTCAAACTAGGCGAGAGCGGTGCAAAGCGCGTTCTCCTCATTTCTCCGGAAGGAAAACAACTCAAATCGTCCTTCAGGATATTATGGCAAGCTACAAATAACGAAGCGAGAATATGAAGCCCTCATCCACGGGCTCACGAGTGGCAATTACCCTCGGAATAAAGAGATTACTCGTATATGGCGATTCAAGAAGAGTCATCAACCAAGTAAACAAAGATTGGGATTGCACAAAAGAAAACATGGGTGCTTCTTTGTCTTTGAAATACGGAAACTTGAAAAACATTTCCAAGGATTAGAAATTTTACACGTCTCTTGTGATTCCAACATTTACGGAGATGTCCTTGCCAAGCTCGGATCAGACAGAGCAAAGGTTCCACCCGGCGTATTTATAGAAGAGCTATCAGTTCCCTCTATCAAACAACCCGGTGAGACAACCCATGAAATTTAGGCTAAAGGCATTCAGATCTTGGTAATCAACACCTCATGGAGCCAAGTTTTCATCGACTATATCAAAGAAAATAAATTACCAATAGAGATAAGCGAAGCCACCCAAGTTGTTCGCGAAGCAAAAACTACGTTCTAGTAGGAGATAGACTTTACAGAAGAGCGGCATCATCAGGGTACTCTGAAATGTGTCTCATTTGAAGAAGGCAAAGAGATCCTAGACGAGATACACTCAGGTTACTGCGGAAATCATGCCGCTTCAAGGACACTGGTTGGCAAAGCATTTCGCACCGGATTCTACTGGCCAACCGCTTTGAAAGACGCAGAAGAACTTGTCAGAAAATGCAAAGGTTGCCAAATGTTTGCAAGACAAGCCCATGTGCCAGCTCACATTCTTATCTGCATCCCACCCGCTTGGCCTTTTTCCTGCTGGGGGCTGGATCAAGTGGGACCCCTGAAGAAAGCAAAAGGCGGCTTCGAGTACATCTTTGTAGCAATCGACAAGTTCACCAAGTGGATTAAATACAAACCACTCGCGAAGTACAGCGCAACCAAAGCGGTCGAATTCATCCAAGAAATTACGCACCGCTTTGGCATGCCCAATTGAATCATCACAGATCTAGGCTCCCCTTCACGACTCTGAATTGTAAGTGGGCACAAGACTGTGGTTTCAGTATAGACTATGCATCTATTGCACATCCAAAAGCCAACGGACAAGTAGAAAGGGCCAATGGACTCATACTAGCCGGATTAAAACCAAGGTTATACGAAGAACTAGTGGACTATGGGTCCAAATGGATTGAAGAATTACCAAAAGTAGTATGGGGCTACTGAACTCAAATAAGCGAACAACAGGCCACTCACCCTTCTTCCTAGTTTATGGGTGGAGGCCGTCCGTCTGCCGACTTGATCTGGGCATCACCAAAGATAGAACAATACGATGAAGGAGAAGCGAGAACACACAAGAAGATTAGAACTCGATAGCTCGGAAGAAGTCGAGTGGCGCTACCCTCCAATCAGCCAGATACCTACAAGGTTTAAGGCGGCACTACAACAAGAGTACCCATCCTCGATCACTACAAGTCGGAGACTTAGTGCTAAGAAGGATACAAAAAAGATGACAGACGACATAAGCTTCTCGGTCCATGGGAAGGTCCGTTCATTGTCACAAAAGTCACCGGACAGAGCACATACAAGTTAATAACCGAAGATGGAAAAGAAGTCGACAATACATGGCACATCAGCCGACTAAGAAGATTCTCTGGCGTAAAAACAACTCAAGATAAAAGCAGATATGCAAGCCACAAGGGACCAACATTCACAATCGACGAAGGACGATATTCTTTGACAACATATGTATTAGTTCATATTCATGATCAATAAAGATGATATTCATCCACAGCATGTCTTGTCATGACTTCCAACGAGTTGTTTTCCCGAAACAAAAAGCAAAATGGCTGAAAACATGCCTGAGCATCCCGGCCGAGAGCAAAATAGCTTAAAACACGCTTGAGCCCGCCGATGAGGGTAGCTAAAAGCTAACACCCGAAACAAAAAGCAAAATGGCTGAAAACATGCCTGAGCATCCCGGCCGAGAGCAAAATAGTGAAAACACGCTTGAGCCCGCCGATGAGGGTAGCTAAAAGCTAACACCGAAACAAAAAGCAAAATGGTGAAAACATGCACGAGCATCCCGGCCGAGAGCAAAAAATAGCTGAAAACACGCTTGAGCCCGCCGATGAGGGTAGCTAAAAGCTAACACTGAAACAAAAAGCAAAATGGTGAAAACATGCACGAGCATCCCGGCCGAGAGCAAAATAGCTGAAAAGACGCTTGAGCCCGCCGATGAGGGTAGCTAAAAGCTAACACCCAAAACTAGTCAACCGAAATTGAACTTCAAAAGACCCTCCAGCTCTTCGTTCTGAAAAGCAAGAGGCTCGGGGGCTACATCCAGATAGGAATACTTTTTCCTCAGAAAAGTACAAGCGCCACTCAAAAGGCGACATTCTATGCCGAGTTGTTTTTACATAGCGCGGACGAAAGGTTGTCAACACAAAGATTTACATCTAACAAGTCACAGCGTGGACAAAGCACTCGACGGATCACAAAAGAGGAAGAAAAGAAAAGTACTCGACAAATCGAGGGGTCTCGTCAGGATAACACACAGAGTTGTTTTGCGGAGTAGAAACAAAAACGGGACAAAGTACTCAGCAAGTCAAGTAACTTCGACCACACCCAGGCAAAGAATACATCTATGAAAACAAAGAATCTTCATTTAAAGAGGAGTGTAATATTACAAGAAGCTGGTCAATCGGATCAGGCATTATCATCAGGAATGGAAATGTCAATATTTAGACTGTCTACAACCCTACTGGCTAAACCTTCGACCTCAGGCTCCATCCTCTCAACGACGTCAAGGTATTCTTGGCTTTCAGCTTCCTCTACTATCTTGGACAGAGGCGCCTCTGGAGCAAGGACCCGGACCTGGGCTAGCACATTCTTGGTACATACTTGGGCACACTTCTTCGTGAACTCTTGGAAATGAGTTGGAATCCGGGGAATGAACTGCGCCCAAGATTGCCCGTCATCCGCTGGAGTCTGGAGAACATCGGCTACTGAACAAAAAGATTTCCACAAAACGTTCCAATTTTCGGTAGCCGTCGCCAGCTTCCCGGACAAGCCTTCAATAGTTTTTTGGGCCTGCACAAGATCTCTGTCAGCTCCCTGCCTAATCAGCTTAGCAAGGGCGAGTTCTTCCTCAGCATGAGTAATTACCTCCTCAGCCTTATTATGACTAGAGCGGACAAGAGCCTTCATTTCATCGATACTCTCCGAGAGCTTCTGCTTCTCAGCTCGGAGAACTAGACAAGACACCCAAGAACAAGTCAGCGAAAAAAAAGAAGTCAAAATACAAGAAAAAATAGGCAGAACCCGCGGCACCTTTGCATTCATTCTTTGTAGACTCCACCGCAGCATCTCTCTGCTTCTCCGTCTCCACTACCCGGGCACGGAGGGTCTTCTCCTCCTTTTGGTGCATTTGACGCTCTGTCTCCAACTCAGCCTGGAGAAGGTCGAGATCGGCTTTCAGAGCATCCACCTCAGAAGACAACTTTCTCTCATTTTTAGATGAGAAAAAGAAGCCAGAATGATCACGAGAGAAAGACTGAGCAAAAAGAGGCAAAGAGAAACAAGGCGTAAGGACAGAAGAAAAACGAGCATGCAAAAGAGGAGTGGCAGTAAAACCTACCTGGAGCTTTTCACCAAAAGAAGTCGCGAGGGTCGACAAGCTCCCCCAGGCTGCGGTCAGCTCCGATAACCGATGGGTGGCATCGAACTGTTGCACCACGTCACCGGAAAAAGAAGGACCGCCGGAAGCAAGAGAAGGGGAAGGAGAGGCCGGATGGGGCGAAGAAGGAACGACCAAAGCAACCTCCAGGGAAGCCAGAGTCAAACCCTCGGAAGGACCCGTGAGCATGCCACGATCACCTCCGGAGATGCCAAGACCATAACCGCCCGGTAGCTCTGAAGCCCCCAGCAACTTCATCAACAGAATGTTGTGAGTCCTGAGGCTCGGAACTCGTTGGCACGGCGGGAGGCAGAGAAGAAGTCGATGAAGAAATGAGAGAAGACGAAACACTAAAAAGTGATAAAAGGAAGCACCGATAAGAACCAGAGGAAGGAAGATAGAAGCCAAAAAGATAAAGCCAGAATCTACTCACCTAACCACTTTCTTCTTCGTGAAGCCAAGAGAAGGCCTCGCAGAGGAACCACGACGGTGAAAACGTCCCGCCACCCGGCGACGGGAGCGGAATAGCCGACAACGGAGCAGCTGGAAGGAGCCGGGCTGGAGCCGTGGAAGAACTCCGTCTTTGGAGGAGCGGTAGAGCTCGATGCAAGGGCTACCAAAGAACTCGACACCGGAGCTTCAGAAGAAGTCGGCACGGAGCCTCGGAAGAACTCACACCGGCCTCCGATTACTTCAAAAAGTTCAAGACTAAAAGTCAAGACAAAGAAGAGAAATTCAATGCAACAGAATATGAAAAACAACTCACCATTTGCATGATGAGGGGTACTTCATCATCTTCTTCCGCCTCAACCAAGGAAACCAGAGCACTCTTTGAAAAGAGGATAAAAAGTACTCGGATCAAGAGAGAAACAGGAAAATAAAGGAACAAAGAGTATTAAATGTGCTCACCTAAGAGCATGCTAGCAACAAACTGGAGTACCGAGGGAGTACTTGGTTTGCGAGGCTTCTTGAGACAGGCAGGCGGATGAAGACCCATCCGTTCGCCCCCTCTTCGGGACCTGCGAGGACCACGAGGACTAGGCGAGGAACATATTCTTCATATACATCAACAAATCCGGAAGAAACCCCCAGGAAGGGCGGTAGAGGTTTGGGACTTACTAATTGCGAAGTTCCAAAGCAAGTCTATCCTCGATCTCCGCCCACGGGGGGAGAACGTCGGGGAGGGACCGGGTCGACAAAGTTCCATCCAAGCTCCTGCGAAAAAAAGGATAAAACACCGAGACAAAGAAAAGCTAAGCAAGAACGGATGCGGTAAGAGTGCATAAAGTACTCAAACAAAAAGATAGACAACTCATAGCTGGGGGCAGGTTGTTGGCTGAGAACTCGAAGACAGCAGGAGGAATGACGCTCACTCCTTTCAGCATCTTCTGGAGACGCTCGAGTACCTCCTCACTGGTAAGCTCAAGAGCTGGGACCATGCGTGAAGGATCCTTGGCCCCAGAATACTCAAAGCCAAGATGCTCCCGCTCTTTCAAAGGCTGAACCCGGCAACGAAGAAAGCTCGAAACAATACCAAAGCCGGTCAAACCCTACTGTTTCAGCATGCTAATCCTATCAAGGAGTGGCTGGATCACTTGAATCTCAGCAGGCGATTCAAGCTTCTTGTCCCATCGGTCATTCACCATAAGACCAGATCCGGGATGGACGGCAAGGGAAGGGATCAAATTGGCAGCGTAAAACCACTCGGCACGCCAATCTTTTACAGAATCGACCAGGTCATAGTCAAAAAACTTAATTTTGAGACCCTGGCAAAACTGAATCCCGCAACCGCCAAGAACGCTGGTTTCTTCACGGCGGGGTTGAGGTTTCAAACGAAAGAAAAAGCGAAAAAGAGACAGAGAAGGAGGGATTCCAAGGAAAGCTTCGCAAAGATGAACGAAAATAGAAAGATGGAGAACGGCATTGGGGGTTAGGTGGTTCAGACTAACCCCGAAATATCCAAGAAACTAATGAAGGAAAGCGGAAGCAGGAAGGCAAAGTCCGGCGCGAACAAAGGAAATGAAGAGGACAATCTCACCAGGACCCGGAGCTGGAACCCGATGCTCGCCCGAAACTCTCCATTCAGCGATGACTTTGCATTGGATCAAGCCATCGCTAACGAGCTCGCATACCGGTGGTCTTCGCTTGTTGTTGGAGTAAGCCAAACCTTCCGAGCAGCCCTCATAGCCACGAACTCCTGGTTTTCGATCAAAGAAAGGGATGACTCCTCGTCTCTGAAGGTCGCTTCGAGACTTGCTTGCAGTTTCTTCTTTCCCATGAACTGGTGGAAGCAAAAAGGCACTAAGGAAGATGAAGCTAGGATGATGGTGCTCGGGGTGCCGGCTGACGATGTAATGGCGGATTTCAAAGCTAGGGTTTAAAGACAAGAGTGGGCAGCAAGGGAAAGGAAGATAAAGGGTCTTTAAATAGATTTTTCGGTGATACAAACGGCCCACAAGGCCCGATAAAAACTGATTAGGGAAGCATAGCGGTCCATTTACCGCCTTGACTAAAAGCGACGGAGGGCACAAATCCACAACGGTACAAACCAGCAGGCAGATTTTAGACTTATCCGTCCAACACCACGGCGAGGTTATCGAGATCACTACAAGAACAACCCGTCAAACCAAGAAGAAAGAAAGAAGAAAGAAAGGGCTACCTCACAAGGAACAAAAGAACCCGGTTATTTAAGAAAGAACTCGGTAATCTCATGAACAATGGGATCACAATGAGAAAAGTAAAAGACAACTCGAGAAGACAAGATTCGATTTACATTACAAGCGACTTCAAAATAGAAGATTACAAATCTTAAAGACAAGATTTGTTACATTACAAGCGACTTCAAAAATAGAAGATTACAAATCTTACAAGACCTAATGAACTCGGCACCACGAAAAGCAAGGTAGCAAAGAGGAACAGCGGACACGGCTAGGCTCTGAAGCGACTCACGTGTCCCAAATTGCTACTCGGAAGGACAAACCGCCATCGCCTTTCTGCTTTTTTTCTTCAAAGGACGAGACTTGCATGCACCCAAAGGCGGAAATCGACAAAGACGGCAAGACAACATGGAGCGAGAGAAGGGCGGCGGGCATCTGTCTACCCAAGACCGATGTGATGTTGCATATGGTGTTGATCTGTCTTTGGGCGATCTCAAGACAAAGCGACGAGGATCAACCCAGGCGCCAGATGAAGAAAGCGAAGACCACATCACAAGACTTCCTCCAATTACCACCACGTACATCCACGGCATTATCGTCATGGGATTAGCCTACCTCTAATCCCTATCACAAGACTTCCTCCGACTACGACAAGACACACAGGAACTACAAAATATGCCAGGGGCTGCTCTACTTCACAAACTACCATGTTCATGACCACGAAAGTTTCAGCAGAATATCCAATAGATGAAAACAAGCACTCCGGGACGGTATTTATAGACCAAAGGAGCGGCGGCACATGGACTAGGAGTACCAACGAAATAAGCCTAACAAAGGACACAAAGTGAAAAGACAGGACTCAATAATGGATGACTCAAAGCGAGAGGAAGCGATACTAAGAGGCGGGCATATTCGGAAGAATATACCAGCACAGTACAACCCATGAACAAAAGGCGTTTACACTCAACCACCACCATACAACTACATCTGACAACAGCAGACTATCAAAGAATACGCCAAGACCTCGCATCCGAGTTCTTCCTGAACAAAACAACACGGATATATGCTCGGGGGCTCGGCCAGCATCATAGCTTAATCAACACTAAGCTAGGGAGCTCGACCTTCATTTCAACTACTCCCAGAGGCTCGGAACCAAAGACAAAGGACCAAGAATACAAGAAACTCAAGACTACAACGACGATGACACATCAAGACTCTTCATTCGACTTCTTTTCTAAAGAGAAGAACTCGGAGAAAGCACGGGGCTGCGGGATACATAGCCCCAGAATTTTTTGAAGACAAGAATTCACCCAAAAGAACCCGGACATAGGCTCGGAGGCTGCATGCATGAAACTACTCGGATGATGGTTTAATCCAAGACTAAAGGGCCGCTTGGAAAGATGCCACAAAACTACTCGGATGATGACATAATTCAAGTCTCGGAACTACTTGAACACAAATTTTCAAACAACATAAAGGATCAAGACCCTCCAACTTTTTGTTCCAAATAGCAAAAGGCTCGGGGGCTACACTCAGTGAGTGCACTTTTTCTTTGAAAAAGCGCACGTCACTAAAAGACTTCCTCAACGCAGACCACTTCAAGACATTATGACAAAAAGAACCCAGAACGAGCCATATTAAAACCAGAGCAACTTCAAGACAAGATCCTCCAGCTCCTTGTTCCAAATAGCAAGAGGCTCGGGGGCTACAACCAGATGGATGTACTTTTTCTTCACAAAACACTCACCACTCGAAGGTCCCAAGAAGCGCTACAAGGTTTCACTCCAGAAAGCACTCGGATAACATTTTGTTCCAACCTAACAAGACTTGAAGGAGCAAAGCGAGACTTTCAGAGCTCAACCATGAAGTGCTCGGGGGCTTGTCGATGCGGGACCCACAGGATACCCCGCAAGGGAGAGAGAAGATCTAGTTCAACTAGGATTCTTCGCATGTAATCTTAGTAATAGAACTATTAAGTAATCCTACTAGGAAATCTCATTGTAAACCGACTAGGACTCTGGCCTCCTGACTATATAAAGGAGGGCAGGGCTCCTGAGAGAGGACAATTGTACAACATAACACTTCATAATCAATCCAACGCAAAGGCCAACACCGACTGGATGTAGGGTCGTTACTCGATCTACGATCGAGGGCCTGAACCAGGATAAATCGATCGTCTCTTGCGTTTACCATCGAAGTTCAAGATCGCCAAAGCTCGAACATCTCGCCGGGTACCCCGTGTGGCGGAGCTATCGATAGTGAAACATCGACAGGGACAAGCTCTATAGAAGAGCTGCATCATCAGGAGTACTCCTAAAATGTGTCTCGTTTCAAGAAGGCAGAGAAATCCTAGACGAAATACACTCAGTTGTTTGCGGAAATCGCGCCGCTTCAAGAACACTAGTCAAGAAAGCTTTCCGCACCGGATTCTCTCGTACTTGACTACGAAGACGCAGAAGAACTCGTCGAAAATGTAAAGGTTGTCAAATGTTCGCAAGACAAGCTCATGTGCCGACTCACAACCTCATCGCATCCCACCCCTTAGCCTTTCTCCTGTGGGGCTGGATCAAGTAGGACCCTCAAGAAAGCAAAGGGCGGTTTCGAGTACATCTTCGTGGCAATTGACAAGTTCACCAAGTGGATCGAATACAAACCACTCGCAAAATACAGCGCAGCCAAAGCAGTCGAGTTCATCCAAGACATTATGCACCGCTTCGGCATGCCCAATCGAATCATCATAGATTTAGGCTCTCCCTTTACAGCCACAGAGTTCACAAGTTGGGCACAGGATTGTGGCTTCGGCATAGATTACGCATCAGTCGCACATCCAGAAGCCAATGGACAGATAGAAAGAGCTAATGGACTCATACTAGCCGGGTTGAAACCAAGACTGTATGAAGAGCTAGCAGACTATGGATCAAAGTGGATTGAAGAATTACCCAAAGTAGTATGGGGGCTACGGACTCAAATAAGCAGAGCTACCGGATACTCGCCTTTCTTCCTAGTTTACGGATCAGAAGCTGTACTACCTGCCGACTTGATTTGGACGTCACCAAGGATAGAACAGTATGACGAAGGAGAAGCATAACACACTAGAAGATTAGAACTTGACACTACAGAAGAAGTCAGGGTAAACGCCACCCTTCAATCAGCAAGATACCTCCAGGGATTAAGATGCCACTATAACAAGAATACCTAGCCTCGATCACTACAAGTCGGAGACCTAGTGCTCAGAAGAATACAAAAAACTGACGGACGCAAAGTACTCAGTCCATGGGAAGGTCCTTTTATTGTCTCAAAAGTCACTGGACTAGGCACGTACAAGTTAATAACTGAAGATGAGAAAGAAGTCAGCAATACATGGCACATCAGCCAACTAAGAAGATTATACGCATGAAAACAACTCAAGGGAGAATACATGTACAAACCACAAGAGATCAACGTTCATGGCCAATAAAGATGTTGTCCCTCGACAAAATATGTATTATGGCTTATCAAACGATCATGATCAATAAAGATGGTTTTTCGACAGCATATGTCTTACGATGGCTAACCCGGAGTTGTTTCTAAAGAGCAAAATGGCTGAAACATGCCTGAGCCTACCGGCCGAGAGCAAAATAGCTGAAAAGACACTTGAGCCCACCGATGAGGGTAGCTAATAAGCTAATACCCGAACCAAAGAGCAAAATGGCTGAAACATGCCTGAGCCTACCAGCCGAGAGCAAAATAGCTGAAAAGATGCTTGAGCCCGCCGATGAGGGTAGCTAATAAGCTAACACCCAAACCAAAGAGCAAAATATTTGAAACATCTTTGAGCCTATCGGCCGAGAGCAAAATAGTGAAAAGATGCTTGAGCCGCCGATGAGGGTAGCTAATAAGCTAACACCAACCAAAGAGCAAAATAATTTGAAACATGCACGAGCCTACCGCGAGAGCAAAATATAGTGAAAAGATGCTTGAGCCCGCCGATGAGGGTAGCTAATAAGCTAACACCCGAACCAAAGAGCAAAATGGCTGAAACATGCCTGAGCCTACCGGTCGAGAGCAAAATAGTTGAAAAGACGCTTGAGCCAGCCGATGAGGGTAGCAAATAAGCTAACACCCAAAACAAAAAAAAATAAAACGACTAAGCCTAGACATGGATTAGGAAAAAAATCAAGTCAAGACCCTCCAGCTCCTTGTTCCAAAAAGCAAGAGGCTCGGGGGCTACACTGAAGACACCCAAGAGTCCACACCGAGTTGTTTATGTGGCGCAGACAGGAGCCAGGCAAGCACTCAACAGATCAAGAAATAATGTGCAAAGTTATTCACATGGCAAAGTCGAAAGCAAGACAAAGTACTCGGCAAGTCAAATAACATTGATCACTTGGACAACTCATCCAAGGAATAAATAAGGCATCCAGGCGGAGAGGAAAATCTTCATTCAAAAGAGTATAACTACTCTGTTACAAAAGCCGGAGTACGGAGGTTGATTACATTCAAGCATTATCATCCGGAGTAGAAACATCAATATTGAGATTATCTACGATCTTCCTGGCTAAGTCGTCGACTTCGGGCTCTATCCTTTCAACGGCATCAATGTACTCTTGACTATCAGCTTCCTCTGCTATCTTGGACAAAGGCGCCTCTAGAGCAAGAACCCGGACCTGGGCCAGGACATTCTTGGTACATAGTTGGGTGCACCTCTTCACGAACTCTTGAAAACGAGTCAGAATTCGGGAAATCAACTGAGCCCAAGACTGCCCATCATCCGCTGGAGTTCGGAGAGCGTCGGCTACTAAACGAAAGGATTTCCACAAAGCTTTCTAGTTTTCAGTAGCCGTCGCCAACTTGCCAGACAAGTCTTCAATGGTTTTTTGAGCCTGCACAAGATCTCTATCAGCTCCACGCCTAATCAACTTAGCAAGCGCGAGTTCTTCCTCAGCACGAGTAATTACCTCCTCAGCCTTGTTGTGACTAGAACGGATAAGAGTCTTCATTTCATCGATACTCTCCGAGAGCTTCTGCTTTTCAACTCGGAGAGCTGGACAAGACACCAAACAACAAGTCAAAAAAAAGGAAGGTTCAAATACAGAAGGAAACGAAAAGAACTCGCCATACCATTGCACTCTTTCTTCGCTGCTTCCAAGTTCTTCATGGCCTCCGAGTTCTTTAAAGCCTCCTGGACAGCAGCATCCCTCTGTCTCTCGGCCTCAACTACCTAGGCACGAAGTGGTTTTTCCTCCTGATGCATTTGACGCTCAGCCTCCAGCTCGGCCTGACAGAGACCAAGATCTATCTTCAAGGCGCTTAACTCAGAGGACAACTTCTTCTCAGTTTCCGACGAAAAAAAGAAGTCGGTATGGTCCCGGGAGAAGGACTGAACAAGAAGAAAGAAAGAAATATGGCATAAGAACAGGAGAAAAATGAACATCCAAAGAAAGAACTTTAGAAAACTTACTTGGAGTTTTTCTCCAAAAGAAGTCGCAAAGTCTCCCCAAGAAGTGGTCAACTCTGACAATCGATGAGTGGCATCAAATTGATGCACTACGTCTTCAGTAGAGAGAGTAGCAGTGGGGGAAGATGACCGATGCGGAGAAGGCAAAAGCAGGGACACATCATGGGAAGTCCTGACTACCTCCCTAGACGAGTCCACCGCCATGGCCACGGTCACCTCTGGGGGAGCCAAGCCAGCAGCAGCCTCATCACCAGAAAACCTTGTCTCCCCCACAACCACTTCGCCGACCATGCGCTCCGAGTCCTAAGGCTCGGTAATCGGTGGCACACCAGAAGATTAGCAAGAAGTCGATGGGGGGTCGAGAGAAGACGAAGGCCTGAAAGTTGACAAAGAAACTCAGCAATAAGAATAAAAGAAAGGGGAAATAGATGCAAAGAGACAAAACCAGAAGTCACTCACCCGACTATCTTTTTCTTCGTAAAACACAAAGAAGAACTCAGCATCGGAAGTGCGGAAGAGCTCAGTACCAAGGAACTCAACACCGGAGCTTCAGAAGAAGCCGGGGCGGGAGCCTCAGAAGAACTCGTACCCGATGTCCGGTTACTTCAAAAAGATCAAGACTAAAAATCAAGACAAAGAGGAGAAATTCAATGGAAGGGGAATATGAAAACAACTCACCGCCGCATGATGAGGGGTACTTCATCATCCTCTTCCCCCTCGGTTTCAACCAAGGCCACCAGACCACCCGCTGAAAAAAGAATAAAAGTACTCGGTTCAAGATAAAAAAAAAAGAGAAAACAAAGAGACAGAGAGTATTAAATATGCTCACCTAAGAGCATGCTAGCTACAACTGGAGTACCTAGAAGAGTACTTGGCTTGCGTGACTTCTTGGAAGCAGGCAGGCTAGATGAAGACCCATCCGTTCGCCCCCTCTTCGGGACACTACGTGGACCATAGGGGACTAGACGAGGAACATATTCTTCATATACATCAACAAATCCGGAAGAAACTCCAGGAAGCATTGTGGAGAACGGGAACTTACTGGTTGCGGAAGCTCCAGCAAGTTTCTCCCCGGTTTTCGCCACGGCAGGGAGAACATCAAGAGGGATTGGGTCAACAAAGTTGCACCCCAACTCCTATGAAAAAGAATAAAACAACAAGATAGGGAAAAGTTAAACAAAAATGGATACAACAAGAGTACATAAAGTACCCAGACAAAGAGATAAACAACTTACAGCTGGAGGTGAGTTGTTAGCAGAGAACTCGGAGACAGTAAGCGGGACAACGCTTGCTCCTTTCAGCATCTTCTGGAGACGCTCAAGTACCTCCTCATCAGTCAGCTCAAGAGCTGGGACAATACGTGAAGGATCCTCAACCCCAGAGTACTCGAAGCCAAGGTGTTCCCGCTCCTTCAAAGGCTGAACTCAGCGACGAAGGAAACTCGAGACAATACCGAAACCGGTTAAACCCTACTGTTTCAGCATACTAATCCTATTAAGGAGTGGCTGGATTGCCTGGACCTCAGCGGGCGACACAAGGTTCTTATCCCACCGGTCATTAACCAAGGGACCAGACCCAGAATGTATGGAAAGAGAAGGAATCAAATTGGCGGCATAGAACCAATCAGCACACCAATCCCTCACAGAATCAACCAGGTCATAGTCAAAGAACTTGCTTTTAAGACCCTGGCGAAACTGGATCCCATAGCCGCCAAGAACATTGGTTTCTTCACGGCGGGGTTGAGGCTTCAAACGAAAGAAGTAGCGGAAAAGAGATAGAGAAGGAGGAATTCCTTGGAAAGCTCCACAGAGGTGAATGAAAATAGAAAGATGGAGGACGGCATTAGGGGTTAGATGGTTCAGATTAACCCCAAAATAACCAAGAAATTGATGAAGGAAGGTGGAAGCAGGAAGGCAAAGTCCGGCGCGGATAAAGGAAACGAAAAGGACAATCTCACCAGGACCTGGAGCAGGAACCCGGTGCTCGCCCGTAACTCTCCACTCAGCAATGTCTTTGCTTTGGATCAAGCCGTCGCTGACGAGCTCACGGAGCTGGTCTTCGGTTGTTGTTGGAGCCGGCCAAACCTTCTGAGCAGCCCTCATGGCCATGAACTCTCGGTTCTCGATCAAAGAAAGGGATGACTCCTCGTCCATGAAGGCTGCCTAGGACTTGCTCGTGGTTTTCTTCTTACCCATGAACTAGCGAAGCAAAAAGGCTTCGGGAAGACGAAGCTAAGATGGCGGCTTTCGGTGTGGCGACACAATGACGGCAAGCGGATTTCTAAAAGCTAGGGTTTCAAGGCAAGAGTCTGGGCAAGAAAGAAAAGGAAGATAAAAGGTCTTTAAATAGATTTTTAGTGATAAAAACGCCCACTGAGCCCGTTAAAACATCTTTGTGGGAAGCATAGCGGTCCATTCTATCGACACGACTAAAATGACGGACGACACAAATCCACACAACGGTACAGTTTAACGGGCAGATTTTAGACTTATCCATCCAGTACCACGGCAGGGTTATCAGATCACTACAAGAATGACCCGTCAACCATGAAGAAACAAAGGGCTACCTCGCAAGGAACAAAAGAACCCGATTATTAAAGAAAGAACTAAGAAGTCTCATGAATAACCAGGATTACAGCAGAAAAATGAATGACAACTCTGAAGACAAGATTCTTTCCATTATAAATGGCTTCAAAAATAGAAGATTACACACCTTACAAGACCCAATGAACTCGGCACTACGACAAGCAAGGTAGCAAAAAGGAGCTCGAACACAACTAGGCTCTGGAACGACTACGTGCTCCAAATTGCTACTCGGTAGAACAAACCACGCTCGACTACATTGTTTTCTTCAAAGGATGGACGTAGTGCATCCAAGGCGGAAATCAGCAGCACGGCGGGACAACATAGACCAGGGGAAGTCGGCAGGCATCTGTCTACCCAAGCCCGATGTGATGCAGGATCAGGTGTTGATCTGCACCGGATAGTCTCAAGACAGACGGCGAGGATCCACCCAGAACTGCCGGATGAAGGAACGAAGCCCACATCACAAGACTTCCTCCAACTACCACCACGTACTTCCAAGTACAATGCTGCTATAGGATTAGTCTACCTCTAATCCCTATCACAAGACTTCCTCCAGCTACGACAAGACACACAGGAATTACAAGATACGCCCAGGGGCTACTCTACCTCACAAACTACCATATTCATGACAACAAAGTTTTCAACAAAATGTTCAATGGATGAAAGCATGCACCCCGGGAGGATATTTATAGATCGAAGGAACGGTGCACATGGACTAGGAGTACCGACGAAACAAGCCTTTCAAAAGACACAGTGAAAAGACAGGACTCAATAATGGAAGACTCAGAAGGAATAGTACTCGAAGATGAGCATATTCGGAAGAATATGCCAACACTGTACAACCCGTGAACAGGCAACATTTACACTCAACCACCACCATACAACTACACCTGACAAACAGCAGACTACCAGAGAATACGCCAAGAACAATGCGTCCGAGTTCTTTTAGAATCAAAGAACCCAGATAAATGCTCAGAGGCTACAAAAGGAGAAGATTTCAGTTCCTCGAACAAATCAGACTCAAAATCCTCCAACTCTTTGTTCCAAACAGCAAGAGGCTCGGGGGCTACACTCAGTGAGTGCACTTTTTCTTCAAAAAAGCACACATCACTCGAAAGACTTCTTCAAGTCAGCAATTTTAAAACAACATAAGATTCAAAGACCCTCTAGCAACTTGTTCCAAATAGCAAGAGGCTCGGGGGCTACACTCAGTGAGTGCCCTTTTTTCTTTGAAAAAAGCGCATGTCACCAAGAAGACTTCTTCAGGACAAAACTACTTCAAGGAATCATGACAAAAAGAAGTCGGACCGAGCTATATCCGAGTTCTTTTTGATAAAGAACCCGGGCACACGCTCGGTAACATTTCAACGAAGGATCAGAGCGATTTCAAGACAAGACCCTCCAGCTCCTTATTCCAAATAGCAAGAGGCTCGGGGGCTACACCCAAAGGGGAATACTTTTTTCTTCAAAAAGGTACACTCCACGCGAAGATCTCATAGAGCACCACACGGTTTCGCTCAAGAAAGCACTCGGACGACGCTCATTCCTGCTCGGCAAAGCCTGAAAGAACAAGACGATGCTTCCAAAGCTCAACCATGAAGTGCTCAGGGGCTTGTCGGTGCGGGACCCACAGGATACCCCACAGGAAGGAGAGAAGATCTAGTCTAACTAGGATTCTCTCCATGTAATCTTAGTAGTAGTATTATCCTGTAATCCTACTAAGAACTCTCATTGTAAACCGACTAGGATTCTGACCTCTTGACTATATAAAGGAGGGCAGGGTTCCTAGAGACGGAGATCACGATTTTCTACAACACAATCAATACAACGCAAGGGCTAACGCCGGCTGGACGTAGGGCTATTACTCGATCAATGATCGAGGGCCCGAACCAGGATAAATCAACCGTCTCTTGCATTCACCGTTGAGTTCCGCATACGCTGAAGCCCGAACAATACTGCCCCGGGGACCCCCGTGGTAGGCTATCGGTGGTAAAACATCGACAGTCACACTTATCCACACTTTTCTAATGACTTCATTGAGCCTAGCAATCTCCTTTCTCATAGCTTCCATGTTTGCAAAGTTAGTGGAATAGGCATTCAAATCAAGATTAAAACATTTTCCACAACCTTGACTAGTGGAGGGAGTAGAGGTTTCTTTTGCCTTAGTGAGATGTGAGTTGCTATCCCAAAGAATGCTATATTGCATCTCAAGTTCTTTGTGTTTTTCATCTAAGTCATAATACTTTTTCTTGAGAGCTTTATTTGCTTTCTTTGTGATAGCACGGTCCTCTTGCTCTTTGGCCAAAGCCTTACGCAAGGATTCTATCTCACTTCTCTCTAATGCAAGAGCTTCTTTGATAGTAATGTAGAGATTCTCTTCTTGGATAAGAGTCTCTTCTTTAGATTCTAGCTCGGCTTGGACACTCTCCAGATCCTCCATTAGCTTAGTGATGAATAATTTGGTCTTTCCATCTAAATTTTTAGTTATCATGTTTATTTCTTCATCACTACATTCATTGTCACTAGAGCTGTCACTAATATCACTACTAGAGATATCACTAGGAGGTGGAGGAGATTTGGCCTTCGATTTGGATTTTACCTTCTCACCCTTTGCCATGAGACAAATGTGAGGGGAGTAGTAGTCATCATCGGACATGTCATTGAAGAGCCTTGGTGTAGGGGATGACTTGTGAATAGCAATAGTTGTAACCTTCTCATCCTCTTTACTTGTGCTTTCTTTAGTTGAGTCCCATTTATGCCCAATATGAGTCTCTCCCATATACTTCTTGCTCTTTCTACGATCGGCCTTCTCCTCTTTCTTGTGCTTCTTGTATTTATTGTCTTTGATCTCATATGGACACTTGGCAATGAAGTGATCGGTGCTTCCACAATTATAGCATGTCCTCTTTTTCTTGTTTGGGAAGATTCTCTTCACTACCTTATAGCCTTACTTCTTTAGCCCCTTGTGATACCTCTTCATAAAGAGAGCAACATCATCAACTTTCTCATATTGATCATCATCATTTTCACTTTCACTTGAAGATGATGTGGTCTCTACTCTTTCTTGATCTTGCTTGCTAGCTTTGGGCTTGCTAGTTGAAGCTTGTTGGTTGATCTTGGACTTGCTTGTAGAGCCTTGCTTGCTTGATTTGTTGGCCTTGAGAGCTACATCTTTGATCTTATTGCCTTCTAACTTTGCTTGCAATTCTCCAAGTTTCTTCCTCGCATTTGCTTCTTCTCTTTGCATGTCAAAGGTCAAGATCCTCCCAAGTACATCATTTGGTGTGAAGTACTCAAACTTCTTTTTATCTCTAATTAGAGTGACTACGGTCTCATTTCTAGGTGAATAAGCTAACAACATAATCTTGACAACTTTGTGATCATCTAGCTCATCACAACCATAGCCTCTAATCTTGCCCACCATTGTCATCAACCTATCAAACATCTCTTGTGGCCCTTCTTCATCCAAGATAACAAATCGGTTGAGCTTGGACATCAACAAATCAATTCTTGCATTTATCACTTTGTCAACCCCTTCATGTGCAAGATGCAAAGTATCCCAAATTTGCTTCGCAACACCACACCAATCACTCTTTTGTACTCATCACCATCCAAGGCACTAAGTAGCACACTAGTAGCTTGACCATTGAGGTGGATGATTCTCATTTCTTCCATGGTTGGATTCTTGGGATCAACCGGTGCCTCAAATCCATTGCAAACAACCTCCCAAATGCCAAGATGAAGACCTATAAGATAGGCTCTCATCAAGTGCTTCCACTTGGCAAAGTTAGTCTCATCGAAATGAGGTAACTTGTCCGTGGGCACATTGATGAAAGACTTGCGATCATGGTTAGTCATAGACATAGAAGAATAGTTAAAGGATATGGTGGCATATTTGTTGTCGTCATTCTTCTTGCCCTTTCCTTTCTTGTCCTTCTTGCTATGCACTTGATAGGACTCATCATCATCACCATCTTCAGAGCTGCTAGATAGCTCACTTGAAGATGCATTGGAGGCTTTTGCTTCTTGTTCCTTCTTCTTTCTTGCTTCTCTTATTTTTCTTCTAGCTTCTCTCTTGAGTCTTCTTTCTTCTTTTCTTGCTTTCTTCTCTTCTAACCGCTGCTGCTCCTTCTTCTTCTCTCTTGCTTCTCTTTTCTCTTTTCTAGCTGCCCTTCTTCTTCTTTCTTCTTCATTTTGAGCTTTTTCAGCATCGGTTGCCTCTAGCTGTGGGAGCGTGGAGTTGCTCGTTGTAGAGGCACTAAGCTCACTGCTGTCAGTGTCATGCAGCCCAACATCCTCTAGATCGATGTTGATGGGGTTCATAACACTAGATCCTCCCCCGGGGCTCCATACCTCACATGGTGAAGCGCACACGAGGTAATCTTGCTCTGATACCACTTGTAGGATCTCTGGAACGCCTAGAGGGGGTGAATAGGCCTGTAAAAATTCAACTCAAACCGATGTTAAATTCACCCGCGTCACTGCCGCTCTATGAGCGCGGCACTAACGCACCTACAGGAGAGATTAGTTCACAATTCAAAATCTACCCAACAAAATTTAGATTGGGAAATTTTTTTAGCTTTCTGCAGGGTAGTAGATCACATATCGACAGCTAAAAGTGGTGGGAACACCACACACAAGTAGATCAGCCTCAAACTCTAGAAATCACCTCAATCAACAATATATCATGCAAGTAATGTAAATCAAGCACAAATGACACAATGATTTATTTCGTGGTTTGGCTCGCCACCAAGGCTTGCCTACCTCCACGTTGTTGAGGTTAGCCTCTAAGGCTTAGAGCTTTCTAGCCCTTCCTTGTTCTTAAGTCAAGAGACTTAACTCTTGAGATGAGGAGTGAGTTTACAAGCTTCAAGAGATGGTTACAAACCTCCTGGGGCTGCCACACAAGTTGGCAAGCTCCATGGGCGACGCTCTAGCCGGCTAGGAGCCAAGCTCCAAGAGTAACAAACACAACTGTCGGCTAAAACATGAACCAAGTGCTCTTTAGAGTTTGGGAATCAATGGAGCTATAACACCTCTGGTGTTACGAGCTTGCTTAGCACCATGATTTATACCTAAGAGGATTTACTGAAATGATTTTCTCGGATTTTAAAATTTAACTTATGTTTAAAAGTGTCATTTTGGCGAATTATATTGAACAACGGGTTAATTGGTTCCAAGGTGTTTTGTTTCTACGGGCTAGTATGACGTATGGACTAGTGTATGAAATGCATAGTGGTTGAGAGTAATTAGGATTAGGCATATTAAAAATTACGGCAAAAGCACTAGTGGATGTTAGTTTCAAACTAAAAGCTATAATTTTCTAAGTCGAAAACGATAATAGACAGTGCTACGTTGGCATTTAAATTTCGACAAACATACCTCAACACTAATGTTATGCTTTTGCACAGTTGGTTGCATCGGAGTAAGTACTTTGGCATGGTGTGGTTCGTAGGATGGTCTGGCATAGCGGGGTACCCCAAGAATTGCTCGAAACTCTTTAGAACACGCGAAGAAATACGTTCGGTGTTCTGTTCGTGAACCGGCACGCTGCGCGACGAACTCATCTTAGCCTTCTCATATCTTTTTTCCTAGTCACGCCAAGTGCTTCCCTAGCTAGCTGGTGGCGTGGACTTTGGGTTAGCGAGGTTGGTCGAACCTTAACTGCACTGTTTGGCAGCCATGGCATCGCTTTAAAAACCGTGCATGGCACTTGTTTCGGTCGTTCAGCCTGTGGCCGCAGTCATCACGTCCACCACATTGTGTCATCGCATTCAGGCGCCCTTCACACATGTGCTGCTGTAACACCCCGGTGTTATGCCTGCATTTAGGCATTGCTAATCATACATATCGTGCATCATCAAGCATCCTATTCATACATGCGTAATCTTGCATATAACAACTGAAACATTACTTCGAAACATACGAAACATGTTTGTGAAAAGTAAATGATGCATACATTTATTAGAATTGTTTTGCCCTGAAATTTTCTTGCTAGGTTAGTAAAACATGTTTGGCTGCTATTGTAAATCAGCTAGCAATAATTAGTTCAATTTTTGGAGCAATGTTTGTATTCAAAGTAATTCAAAATTTTGCTTTCAAAATAATTCTCCAAAATGAGGGTTTTGAATTAAAATTGACTTTGATTTTATAATTCAAAATCTAGATAGAATTGGACTTTGGTCATAAAAGCAAAGTTGTAGGAATTAAATTCTAAGCAACTTTCATTTTGGTACATTTTCAAAAGAGGTCATTTTCTTGCTCAAAATAATATTTGAAAACTGTTATTTGAAAATTTATTGAAAATGGAAATTGAAAAGAATGTTTTACATTTTTGGGACGCCGCCTCCTTTCCGCCCAGCCCATAAGCCCGGCCTAGCGAAAGCCCAGCGCGCCTCGCCTCGGCCCAGCCCCGCGCCGCGCCAGCCCGGCCTGCCTCCGCGCGCCGCGCCTTCTTCTCCCGCGCGCCGTGCCCGTCGCCGCGCCACGTCCTGACCGCGTCAGGCGACGCCCGCCGCGTGTCCGCCACGCGCCCGGCTAGCTCTGACCACGCAGCGCGCTGGCGGGCTTGAAGAGGGCGCGCCTGCTGCCGATCGCCGCGCGCTGCGCCTTCTCCTCCTCCCTTGCCTTTCCTTCGCGCCAGAGCCATGAGCCCCGAAGCTCCGCCTCGCCGCGCTCGAGCTCCGCCGGCGTCAAACTCCCGCACCACCGCGCCATTCTCCAATTAAATCACGCCAGCAGCTCCGCCTCGCCTTCCTTGAGGTCGCGCTCGAGCTTACTCCGCCTTCCGAAAGCACAGGTCGGGCCTCCCAGCGTCTCTTGCTGGCGGCCATGGCGCCATTGTGCTCGGCCGCCATGGAACCGTCTTCCTTCTCCCCTCCGGCCTCGCCTAGCTACCCTACCGAGCTCGCCTTCTCCTCGACGTCTCTGCGCTCTCGCTTCATTGGCTGCTGGTCGGGCCGGCGGCCGCCGCCGGCATTGGCCGAGCCCAGCCAGCGCCCCAAATACAGCGCGCTCGACAAAGCGCTCTGCCTCGGTGGCCGAGGTAGAAACAAAGGCGGGGTTGGTTGACGTGTGGGCCGTCTTCCTTCCCTCGCTGGCTTGGGCAGAAGGCGGCTGTGTGGCCGTGGGCGATTCATTTCCGTGGTGGGCGGCCAAGTAGCATTTAAATGATTTGTTTTCAATTTATTCATTATTATTTGAAAGCGAAATGGTTTGCAAAATATTTGGATACTCAAAGTTGCTCCAAATTTGTTGAAACAAATTTTCTAGGTTCCTTATCACCAGATCTACTTGGGAAAAATAGTGCATGTCATTTTTGATATACTTTTCTGTAGGATTTTATTTAATCATAAATATTGCTGATAACTTGAAAAATGTGTAGAAAAATCTATAGTCTTCAGAAAAATATGATTGCAAGGTTGTTAATCTTACTATGTAATGTACTTCCTAGGAAAAATATATTTCATGCATGTACTGTGGAAAAATTTTGAGGTGTAGTTCAAGTACCTTAAATGGCTGATTTTTGTTATTTTTGCTAGAGAGCAAAATTTGTACAAAACATGCATGTGAAAATTTTTGGACAGTCATTATATACCATGAAGAACCTAGGAAAATATTAATTCTGTTGTTTGACACTTTTCATAGTACAAAGTAATTTCATGCTCATTTTTAGGCTATAGCTTGTCATTTTTTGTGTAGGATAGTTTACTTATCCAAATGCCATGAAATTTTTATGGTAGTCTGTTTAGGGTAGTATTATGCTACTGTAATTTTCTCAGATTTTTGGGAGCATCAGAAATATATGTTGCTATTCAAACCTATTATTAATTAGGGTTTAAGCAAGTGTTGCCTTAAGTGTGATTAAGAAATTAGTAAAGCTTTGGTGTATCTTTGAAGCATTTAATAAAATATGTTGACTTAACATATTGGTAGTAGAAGAGAATGCAGTAGATGACATGTGCTTGTAGCATAGTTTCTTGGATGATGTTGACTACCTTGCCTTTCAACATATCCATTGCATTCATCTCCTTCGATGCACCGATTGCATAGGCACTTACACGCATTGCATCATACAGGATCGCAAACCGAGAACCCGGTCGTCATTCACGAGGAGCCCGAGGAGCGATTCGAGAAGTGCGGCCGCAGAAGTGTGCCGAAGAAGGACGAGGAGGGCGTTGAAGAACTTCCGGAGTGCCCGATCACCGTCAAGAGCTCCTTGAGAGAGGCAAGCCCCGAGCATCTTTCTCCCGGTTTGCAATGATTTCGTTAAAAGCTTTACTTGAAATTGATGCATTACGTTCGGGGAGTTGTTTGCAACCGTTGCTTTGCATTATACCTTGTTTACCTTTGTTATACTATATCCTTGTTACCACGGTATCCATGATCGAGTCAATGCTTAGGTGGCTTAGACCGGTAGAAGTCGGGTGATTTCTGTCACTGCGAGCTATAGGTGGTTACACGGATCTGTTTGGATGGCTATGAAGTCATGGTATAACTAAGTGTTAAATGAAGTTGAGGCCAAGGCGGAGACTTGCGGGGTTTTGGACTGTAGTGTTTCGGCGTCAGTGTCGATTCAGGACCCGACCGTTGTTGGGCCTCGAGTCATGTTGAACGCATGCCTTACATTTAGTTTGGCGGATAAAGTACCTTCCGACCGTGAAGCTGGAAGATTTTTCGGGCCGAGTAGATTGCCCCATGACGCCTTGTTAAAGCGGTGTGGTAGGACACGGGCGGGATGATAAGACCAAAGTGCGATCGGTCGGCCCCGGTACATGTGGTTCTGGCAAACTCGAGATATACGGAAAGTTGACTCGGTGATCAATATCTCACTTTAGCGGGTGAGTGAGATTTGTGTAAGGAATAAATCACCATTTGGTTAGGAATCGATTGAATCGCCATCGCTCTGGATAGTGAGCACTTGACTTGAGTTACTTCATCGTAGTAAATGTTTATGGAACACTTGGGCGAGTTATAGTGAATATGATGATATGGAAGTTGTTTAATGATCAGTGGTTATCATTAATTGCTTAATCACATGTTTACTCTAGTATAGGTGCAAAAATCTAGTCGACAGGTTAATAATAATTAACTTGACCATAATGCTTTTAGAAAGGTTCTTGAAATGCTAAAAATGCTTCTTTTGCAAATGAGTCAGCTACCCTACTATAATGCCTGCATAATCCTTGGTGTCATTTATTTTCGGTTATGTCGGGTAAGTCCATTTGAGTACATTCTCATACTCGTGGTTTTATTCCCACTTGTTGCGAGATGGGCAGATGTACTATGGCTACTGTATCAACTGCCTGTATCCTGCAATGGGTGATGCTTAGGACCATGGGCATGGTCATTCCTTACGTCTCATCTAATGCTTTTGTTGGAGATGATCATTCACTGGCACTATATTTAAACTCCGCGTGAGTGTGTGTGTGGTTTGAACAAATGACTTCCGCTACTTTTATTCGAACTGGTTTGTAATAACTATGTTTAAACTCTGATGTATCTAAGATTGCGAACTTTTATGTAATATGTGATGGTGACCGCTAAACTTATTACGATCATGCATTTGGGACACGAGTTGGTTTGAAATCCTTCATGATTTCACGGACTACCGGGTTATACGGGCTTAAGTTTGCTCAATAAATGCCCGCTACGGTGGATGATTTTCTTACTTAATTTCATTATAATTGGTCGGTTACATTACGGTGGCATCGAGCATGGTTTAGCGTGTTCTCGTTTCACAAGTGTATTTAAAACAAAAGGCATTTGAAAAACGTGATTTTAAAACTATAAAGTGTGCCAGTGATCATATCCTTTATGCCCAGTTAAGGACTTTAGGTGGCTTAATTAAGTACTGACTGGGGTTCTTGCATCATATTTCTCTTTCGTCGCTCATACGGTGTGCTATTGTATGAGTGCCACTTGTTTGAGTGGTAATGAATGGATCATTTGCCTCTACGCCTCGGTAAGTGTGAGTTGTGAGAGCATGATCGGATACACCGCCGATCTAGGGTGAATGATTATATGATTTGGAGTAATTACGTGTTCTACGCATGTTTTACAAAGGTATCTCATGTATGGGTCTTCCGTCTATGGAGGCGATGCCGTCAATAGGATGATGGTTCGGGTAGTTACTACCGTTGTACACGTATCTGGGGATTCGTGTAGGCGTGTAGATAAAACTTCTTTGCTTTTATGCATTCATTGGGGGCGGGCTGAAATGAATCTTTGCGGTACATAACAACGCTTATCGTGTAGAACGTATTAGCTACGTCTTGAGAGATCGTTGTATGCCACCGAACTCGTCGTTAGAAATTATTTATTTCCTAAGTTTGTGAGAACGTACGGCACGTACATACATCATGTTACTTGTGCATCTCATTCATCTCATGCATTCCTCCCCTTATAAATTGGTTCTCTCATTTTGATAAAAGTAGTATCAACTAAAATATGTTTCCCCGAGGTAATGAAAGAACTTTTGCTACAGATGGCCCGCACGAAGCAGACCGCCCGTAAGTCCACCGGAGGAAGAGCACCTCGACGCCCGTTGGCCCTGAGGGAGCACCGCACCACGGACACCTTCTTGAGCGAGTTTGGCATGCCGACCTTGCTTTGGAGAGTGCTCCATGATGTGGGGTACCCAGAGGGTCAAGAGCCGGTGTACTCTTGGAATGAGAGCCAGTTGGCAGATGATGGACTTGTAGTGGTGGAGATCACGGTTCCTGCTCTCGGTGATGCTCCAGATTGGGATGGTTGGCATTTGGAGTTTGAGGCCGCACTCCGGTGAGGGTGCAGAGAGGAGCGACCTTCCGTGTCATCGGGGACATTATGAGCAGATTTCCTAGTGAGCTTGCAGCAGCTCTAGCTGGTACTTTTCCTAGGGATGATCCTCGTGATGCCATTTGGGTTCAGCCTCAGGGAAGTGCATTGGTCAGAGGTCCAGCTGAGGGACAGGCTAGCGACAACCAGGCAATGAGTGCTATGTTCGCCGCCATTAGAGCGTATGAGGGTCTCGAGAGTACCTACTGGACTTTGACTGGCTTGCGTAGTGAGGATAAGCTCAAAGGGAAGAAGCAGAAGAAGAGACAGGCACGTGCTATAGCTAGCTTGCTTGCGAGGAGCGGTTGGGCGATATTAACTTACAGCCGAGATCAAGCCGGTTGAGAGAGGTGATAGAGCTATGCAAATGAAAGTGCATCACGTTGACTCAAGCCAACAACAATGCAGACCGCATGATTGGACAATTGGTTCAGAGAGGAATGAAGCACGGAGCGCAAGAAACCTTCTCGGCTGCAGAGAGTCGATGAGTTAGAGGAATACAACGGCAACTTTGCACGAGGAGTTTCACGCGTTCTACAATGGGGTTGGCCCATATGCTCCGACAAAGAACGCTTGTTGGCATGGACATCGACGACGACAACGAAGCGAGCTGTAGTTTCACACGGAGGCGATGGTGGCGTCTCCGATCCCGACGATGGCCCCGAGGAATAGGCTAGTTGCCTTGCGCTAGTATCTAGGTCCTGTCGCGAAGACCTTTCTTTTGTTGTCATGTAACCTATCGTATGTTGTTTCGAACGTATGAGACTTGGCATGTGGTTGGAACTTGATGTTGAATGTGAGATCTGAACGCATAAAAGTCCGATGTATGTATCTTTGGCATGTGATCGTATGGATGCAATGTTTGCCATTGAAGTAATTCGATTAAGTGTTGTTGTCTTAATTGGGATGAGATTGTTGTGCCTCTGTTTTATTGCATGAATTTATTCTCTCCAGTAAAATCAGTACGGCATAATTTTTCTTCACTCGCAATCATTACAGCTTCACTCAATCGTTACTTGTTGCTGAAATATGCAGATGACAAACACTCGCCGAACCACGTATGAAGCCGCTGAGCCCGGTGCTAACGGTGCGGGGACTGGTGGTAGTGGAAACCCCATCAACAACAATGAGCCTCCCCATGAACCGCATTTGCCACCTCCTCCCCCGTTTACCCCCGAGATGTTTCTCGCACAGCTGCTCGGGAGTCAGCGCAATGCGGAACAATCCCAGAAGAACATGGAAGATTTTCTGCGCACCATAGCCAACAACGTGCAACGTGGTAACAATCAAGGCGGTGGCATGGGAGTAAACCAGTATAGCAGTTTCAAAGATTTCATGGACACCAGGCCACCCGTATTCAAAGAAGCAACAGAGCCACTCGATGCTGAGGAATGGATCAACACGATGGAAGATAAATTCCGTGTGTTAAGGATGACTGAGGTTCTAAAAACGGAGTATGCTGCACTTCAATTGCAGGGACCGGCGGGAATGTGGTGGAAGCACCATCGCACCACCTTCCTCCAAATGCTCGATTTCTTGGAGAGAGTTCTTTGAGGCTTTTCGTGGAGTCTATATTCCACCGGGCTGACCGAAATGAAGTTGGGAGAGTTTACGGCGTTGAACGAGGCACCAAAACCGTGGCGCAATACACTGCATGCTTTCAACAACTTGTGTCGCTATGCTCCCGACATGGTTGACACAGATGCTAAAAGAATAGCCGATTTAAGAGGGGTCTAAATCCAAAAATGATGAAGCATGTCGGTACCAACAATCGCGTCAGATTCAATGACTTCATCGTTGTTATATCGAGGCGGGAGAAGAATAACAACGCCAAAGATCTGCAGCCCAAGACACGCAAGAGAGCCTTTGAAGGTGGGCCGTCTCAAGCTAGAGCACCTATGGGAGGTCGTCCTCCATATCGCCCATCGGCACTGGCGCTAGGTTCGAAGCCACCTCGACCAAGAAGTCGAAATTTCCGTGGACCTCAAAAGCCGTACAAGATGGCGATCTGTTAACAAAGCACCAAGAATCAGCTGCGGTACAAAGCGATTCAAAGGGCTGTGAGATCTCTACGGGACGAAGAGGACCCTGCTATAAGCTGTGATCAACCCGGTCATTTCTCGAGGTTTTGTCCGTACCGCCCAAGAAGAAGCGGCAGACTTATAATGCTAGAGTGCAGTACAACGATGGATGAAATTCGGAGGAGAGCCCACATCACTGGCGGTAAGTTTCTGTCAACGAAAACCCTCAGAGTTGTTCTATTTGATTACGGATCATCGCATTCTTTTATGAGTCAAGCATTTGCACGAAACATGGACAACTATGCATGTAATTGGGGTATGGGTATCGTATAAGTTCAGCGAGGGCTGATGTTTTGACTAACCGGATGGTTCGAGGGCAACCCTTGAATTAGGTAGCGAAAGTTTCGAGTGAACTTGATAGTTATGCTGGATTAGTCTTGGATGTCATTATAGGGATGAATTGGATGAAAGATTGGGAGCGGTCATAGATCTTTGGAAGTTGAGTACTTACCCTTAAGGATCCCACGGGTGAGGTACTTTCCAAGTACCATTGCCTCGGAGAACAGACCTTATAAGTGTTACATGTGCTACGGCGGTCATTCCTATTCATCGATTCCGGTAGTGTGTGAATTTCCGGATGTATTCCGGATGAGTTACACCGGTCTTCCACCGGATAGGGAGATTGAGTTTGGAATTGAGCTAGTACCGGAACGGCTCCGATTTCAAGGAGACCCTATCGGATGCCTCCAGATGAGTTAATTTGAAATTTGAAGAAGCAATTAGAAGATTTGTCAAAAAGGGGTTTATTCGGCCAAGCAAGTGCGAGTGGGGATGTCCCGCTTTGTTTGTGAAAAAGAAGAAGAAAGGGCACGTTGAGAATGTGCGTGAGATTACAGGCCACTCAATCTTGTGACCGTCAAGAATAAATATCCCTTGCCACATATCGATGTTACATTTGACCAATTATCCAAGGCCAAGGTGTTCTCAAAAATAGATTTGAGATCCGGTTATCATCGAGATCAAGATAAGGCCACAGGATATACCAAAGCTGCATTTTCCACGGATCACGGGTTGTATGAGTATCTTGTCATGTCTTTTGGCTTGACAAATGCTCCTGCATACTTTATGTTTTTGATGAATACAGTTTTCATGCTAGAATTAGATAAGTTTGTGGTAGTGTTCATCGATGACATTCTGGTGTACTCCGAGAATGAGAAAGATCACGAAGAGCATCTGAGAACTGTCTTGACCAGACTTAGAGATCATCAATTGTATGCTAAGTTTAGCAAATGCGAATTCTGGTTGAAGGAAGTTCCTTTCCTTGGTCACATTCTGTCAGAGAATGGAGTTTCAGTCGATCCAAGTAAGGTGCAAGAAGTTATGAATTGGAAAGCACCGACCACAGTTCCTGAGATTAGAAGTTTCTTAGGACTAGCGGGTTATTACCGTCGCTTTATACCAGACTTTTCGAAGATTGCAAAACCGATGACGAGTCTCCTACAGAAGGATCATAAGTTTGTGTGGACAGAAGAGTGTGAAGCAGCTTTCCACACTTTGCGGAAACTGTTGACCACTGCTCCTGTTCTAGCACAACCAGATATCGAGAAACCATTTGATGTGTTTTGCGACGCATCAAAGACTGGATTAGGATGTGTTCTTATGCAAGAAAGGAGAGTCATTGCTTATGCATCACGTCAATTGAGGAAGCACGAGGCCAACTATCCAACACATGATCTTGAACTTGCTGCAGTTGTGCACGCCCTAAAAATTTGGAGACATTATCTTCTGGGTAATGTGTGCAATATTTTCACGGATCACAAGAGGATTACAACTTGAATGTGCAATATCATCCTGGTAAAGCCAATGTAGTGGCAGATGCTTTGAGCAGGAAGTCACATTACTTGACTGTGCAGCCATTACTTGAAGATGGATTCGATCTAATGCATCCTGCTGTGTTAAATAGTATTCAGATTAGTTGCTCTTTGGAGAATAAGATAATAGAAGGTCAGAAAACTGACAAGGGGATATTCCACATCAAAGAGAAAATAAAAGAAAAGCCGTCTCAACACTTTAAAGTGGATGAACAGGGCGTGTTGTGGTTTGACGACCGTCTTGTGGTTCCCAAGGATCGAGAGCTTAGAAATAAACTCATGGATGAAGCTCACCTTTCTAAGCTATCTATCCATCCTGGAAGTAGTAAGATGTATCAAGAATTAAGATCTCGTTATTGGTGGACCAAAATGAAGAAAGAAATTACAGCATATGTTGTCAGATGTGACACATGTTGTCGAGTGAAAGCAATTCACATGAAACCTGCCGGTATGTTGCAACCATTATCAGTCCCTAGTTGGAAGTGGGACGATATCAGTATGGATTTTATCACGGGTTTGCCCACTACTCAAAAAGGACATGATTCAATTTGGGTAATTGTGGATCGTCTTACCAAGACCGCTCATTTCTTGCCGGTCAAAACAGATTATCGACCACCTCAATATGCCGAGAAGTATATCGCAGAAATTGTGAGGTTGCATGGTATACCAAAGACCATAATATCTGATAGAGGCTCACAGTTCACGGCTCATTTTTGGGAACATTTACACAAAGGTTTAGGAACTAGTTTGATTCGCAGTACCGCTTATCATCCTCAGACAGATGGGCAGACTGAGCGAGTAAATGCTGTTTTGGAGGATATGTTGAGAGCCTGTGTATTGTCTTCCAAGGGATCATGGGAGTCATGGTTACCATTAGCTGAGTTTTCTTATAATAATAGCTATCAAGAAAGCATCAAGATGGCCCCATTCGAAGCTTTATATGGCAGAAAATGTAGAACACCATTGAATTGGGTCGAACCTGGAGATAGAAGGTATTATGGCATTGACTTTGTAGAAGAAGCCGAGAAGAGAGTTCAGATCATTCAGCAGAATATGAAAGCAGCCCAATCACGTCAGAAAAGCTATGCAGACAAAAGAAGAAGACCCCTTGTATTTGAAGTTGGTGACTATGTTTATCTGAAAGTCACGCCAATGAAGAAGAAAAGGTTTGGAATCCGAAGAAAGCTTGCTGCGAGATTCGTAGGACCATACAAGATCTTGGAACAAAGAGGTCCGGTAGCCTACAAGTTAGAGTTACCTGAGACAATGAGTACAGTCTTCCCAGTTTTCCATGTATCACATCTCAAGAAATGTTTGCGTGTTCCGGAGGAAAGAATAGAACCTCGAGGTATCCAACTCAAATCAGATTTGGTGTATCGTGAACAACCAGTCCGGGTGTTAGACACTAAGGAACGTGCTACTCGGAATAGTGTGGTGAAAACATACAAGATACAGTGGAATCATCATGATGAGGGAGATGCAACTTGGGAAACAGGAGAGTATCTACGAAAAGCTTATGAAGAATTTTATAACAAATGGTTCGTAACCCAAATCTCGGGACGAGATTTTTATAAGGGGGGAGGGCTGTAACACCCCGGTGTTATGCCTGCATTTAGGCATTGCTAATCATACATATCGTGCATCATCAAGCATCCTATTCATACATGCGTAATCTTGCATATAACAACTGAAACATTACTTCGAAACATACGAAACATGTTTGTGAAAAGTAAATGATGCATACATTTATTAGAATTGTTTTGCCCTGAAATTTTCTTGCTAGGTTAGTAAAACATGTTTGGCTGCTATTGTAAATCAGCTAGCAATAATTAGTTCAATTTTGGAGCAATGTTTGTATTCAAAGTAATTCAAAATTTTGCTTTCAAAATAATTCTCCAAAATGAGGGTTTTGAATTAAAATTGACTTTGATTTTATAATAATTCAAAATCTAGATAGAATTGGACTTTGGTCATAAAAGCAAAGTTGTAGGGAATTAAATTCTAAGCAACTTTCATTTTTGGTACATTTTCAAAAGAGGTCATTTTCTTGCTCAAAATAATATTTGAAAACTGTTATTTGAAAATTTATTGAAAATGGAAATTGAAAAGAATGTTTACATTTTGCAGACGCCGCCTCCTTCCCACCAAATTGCCCACCCATAAGCCGGCCCAGCGAAGCCCCCGCGCGTGCCTCGCCTCGGCCCAGCCCAGCGCCCGCCGCCCGGCCTGCCTGCCCTCAGCGCCCGCGCCTTCTTCTCGTGCCGTGCGTGTCGCCGCGCCCGTCGCCCGCGTCGGCGGCGCCCGCCAGCGTGTCACGCCGCGCGCCCGGCTAGCTCGACCACGCAGTGCAAGGCTGGCGGGCTTGAAGAAGAGGCGCGCCCTTTTGCGATCGCCGCGCGCTCTGCCTTCACTCCTCCCAGATTGCCTTTCCTTCCGCAGAGCCCGCGAGCCCCGAGCTCCGTCCTCGCAAGCGCTCGAGCTCCGCCGGCGTCAAACTCCCGCACCACCGCGCCATTCTCAATTAAATCACGCCCGCAGCTCCGCCTCGCCTTCCTTGAGGTCGCGCTCGAGCTTACTCCGCCTTCCGAAACACAGTCGGGCCTCCCGCGTCTCGCTGCAAGCGGCCATGGCGCCCGTGTGCTCGGCCGCCATGGAACCCGTCTTCCTTCTCCCCTCCGGCCTCGCCTAGCTACCCTACCGAAGCTCGCCTTCTCCTCGCACGTCTCTGCGCTCGCGCATTGGCTGGCCGCTGCGGAGTGGAGGACGAGACAGCCGCCCATTCATTGCAGCCAGCCGTCCAGCGCCCAAGAAGCGCTCGACAAGCGCTCTGCCTCGGTGTGGCGGTAGAAACAGTAGGGGGGTTGATTGTGTGGGCCGTCTTCCTTCCCTCGGCGCAGGCATGCGCAGTGGTGTGGCCGTGGGCAGTTCATTTCCGTGGGCGCCCGAGAGCATTTAAATGATTTGTTTTCAATTTATTCATTATTATTTGAAAAGCGAAATGGTTTACAAAATATTTGGATACTCAAAGTTGCTCCAAATTTGTTGAAACAAATTTTCTAGGTTCCTTATCACCAGATCTACTTGGGAAAAATAGTGCATGTCATTTTTGATATACTTTTCTGTAGGATTTTATTTAATCATAAATATTGCTGATAACTTGAAAAATGTGTAGAAAAATCTATAGTCTTCAGAAAAATATGATTGCAAGGTTGTTAATCTTACTATGTAATGTACTTCCTAGGAAAAATATATTTCATGCATGTACTATGGAAAAATTTTGAGGTGTAGTTCAAGTACCTTAAATGGCTGATTTTTGTTATTTTTGCTAGAGAGCAAAATTTGTACAAAACATGCATGTGAAAATTTTTGGACAGTCATTATATACCATGAAGAACCTAGGAAAAATATTAATTCTGTTGTTTGACACTTTTCATAGTACAAAGTAATTTCATGCTCATTTTTAGGCTATAGCTTGTCATTTTTGTGTAGGATAGTTTACTTATCCAAATGCCATGAAATTTTTATGGTAGTCTGTTTAGGGTAGTATTATGCTACTGTAATTTTCTCAGATTTTTAGGAGCATCAGAAATATATGTTGCTATTCAAACCTATTATTAATTAGGGTTTAAGCAAGTGTTGCCTTAAGTGTGATTAAGAAATTAGTAAAGCTTTGGTGTATCTTTGAAGCATTTAATAAAATATGTTGACTTAACATATTGGTAGTAGAAGAGAATGCAGTAGATGACATGTGCTTGTAGCATAGTTTCTTGGATGATGTTGACTACCTTGCCTTTCAACATATCCATTGCATTCATCTCCTTGATGCACCGATTGCATAGGCACTTACACGCATTGCATCATCTGGGATCATAAACCGAGAACCCAGTCGTCATTCCCGAGGAGCCGAGGAGCGGTTCGAGTGCTTGCCCGCAGAAGTGCCGAAGCCGACGAGGAGGGCGTTGAAGAACTTCCCGAGTGCCTCGATCACCGTCCGAGCTCCTTCGAGAGAGGCAAGCCCGGAGCATCTTTCTCCGGTTTGCAATGATTTCGTTAAAAGCTTTACTTGAAATTGATGCATTACGTTCGGGAGTTGTTTGCAACCGTTCTTTGCATTATACCTTGTTTACCTTTGTTATACTATATCCTTGTTACCACGGTATCCATGATCGAGTCAATGCTTGGTTGGCTTAGACCGGTAGAAGTCGGGTGATTTCTGTCACTGCGAGCTATAGGTGGTTACTGGATCTGTTTGGATGGCTATGAAGTCATGGTATAACTAAGTGTTAAATGAAGTTGAGACCGGGCGGAGACTTGCGGGGTTTTGGACTGTAGTGTTTCCGTGTGTCGATTATTAAGGACCGACCGTTGTTGGGCCTCGAGTCATGTTGAACGCATGCCTTACATTTAGCTGGCGGATAAAGTACCTTCCGACCGCTGGTGGGAGATTTTTCGGCCGAGTAGATTGCCCGCAGCCATGACTTGTGTGTCAAGTGTGTGGTAGGACACGGGGCGGGATGATAAGACCAAAGTGCGATCGGTCGGCCCCGGTACATGTGGTTCTGGCAAACTCGAGATACCGGAAAGTTGACTCGGTGATCAATATCTCACTTTAGCGGGTGAGTGAGATTTGTGTAAGGAATAAATCACCGACTAGTTAGGAATCGATTGAATCGCCATCGCTCCTGGATAGTGAGCACTTGACTTGAGTTACTTCATCGTAGTAAATGTTTATGGAACACTTGGACAATTATAGTGAATATGACAGTATGGAAGTTGTTTAATGATCGAGTGGTTATCATTAATTGCTTAATCACATGTTTACTCTAGTATAGGTGCAAAAATCTAGTCGACAGGTTAATAATAATTAACTTGACCATAATGCTTTTAGAAAGGTTCTTGAAATGCTAAAAATGCTTCTTTTTGCAAATGAGTCACTACCCTACTATAATGCCCGCATAATCCTTGGTGTCATTTATTTTCGGTTATGTCGGGTAAGTCCGGGTGAGTACATTCTCATACTGTGGTTTTATTCCCACTTGTTGCGATGATGGGCGGATGTACTATGGCTCTTTGTATCAAGCTGCTGTATCCTGCAATGGGTGATGCTTAGGACCATGGGCATGGTCATTCCTTACGTCTCATCTAATGCTTTTGTTGGAGATGATCATTCATCGGCACTATATTTAAACTCCGCGTGAGTGTGTGTGTGGTTTGAACAAATGACTTCCGCTACTTTTATTCGAACTGGTTTGTAATAACTATGTTTAAACTCTGATGTATCTAAGATTGCGAACTTTTATGTAATATGTGATGGTGACCGCTAAACTTATTACGATCATGGTGGGACACGAGTTGGTTTGAAATCCTTCGTGATTTCACGGACTACCGGGTTATATACGGGCTTAAGTTTGCTCAATAAATGCCGCTACGGTGGATGATTTTCTTACTTAATTTCGTATAATTGGTCGGTTACATTACAATTGCGCCCATCTTTCTTTGTTGCCCTACGATCACCTCGCGGGCACGCCATTGTCGTTGGCCGGCCCGTCTAAGCGTGGTTGCTGCCACGGGGTGGTGTGTCTTGTACTTCTTGCAGGGCTAAGCGTGCTGTGTTGGTGCCATGATAGCGACCATTTGGGTCAACATGGCTCTTACCTTGCCACCCAATCCAGCTACCACCGAGCCATTAACCCCGTAGTAACTGCCACCCTCCGCTGTCTCGTTGAGCTACCGCCTTGTTGGGTTGTCGATGCCCTTCCCGCGCGCTCGCCGTTCCATTTCTGCCGCTCGCTCTCAGACAAGTCCAGGTGGTTCCATCGAGTAGCCACCCATCTCCGCTGTCTTGTAGCGTAGCCGCCTTGTCACCCTCACGCCACAACCGATCGAATCGCCCTGTGTCGTGCACTGCTGCTCGCTATGCTCTACCACGCCCTCGTGCTGCTGTTGGTGGGCGCCGTTCAAATTCATGACGCATGGGCCATCTCGGGGCAATTATTCACGTTAGTAGCTAGGTCGTGGAGCTGGCCAACAGCTCAACCGCATTTAGCCATAGTCGTGTGTTAGCGATGGCCAATTTCGGAGTTTCGTCACCACCGGTCAGCTCGTCGCTGGAGCAGAGAGCGGTTGGGGGTAGGGCCCTAACCATCGGTAATGGTTCAATTGATGGCATCAATAGTTGTGAATTGATCCCCTCTATCGGATGCTCACCCTCCTTCGGCTAGGATTCTCACCGGCGACGCGGTGACGTGGCCATGTCCGCCTTGGAGCGCCGCTGCTCGGGCCGCTCGCATGTGGTCGGGCCGACTCGACCGTCTTTCGCTCCACCCGTCTCCATGGCATGGACCACGGTGAGCCCCTGCTGCTTTCCCACCGCCTCTAACTCTCCATTAGCATCCTAGGATGCCGGCGTGCTCATGCCACCGTGGCGGGTGGCTTGGTGGCACGGACAGAGCGCTGGGACCATGGTTTATCTCCCAACCACTGTCTAGGAGTTCGTCTTGGCCCCACGGCGCTCGTCGTCTTGCTCGAGTAGCCGGTGCCCCGCTCTGCTGATTAGCGTAGGTGTGATGTGCCGGCCGGAGCTATGCCGCTGCGCCCAGGCACGACGGGGGCTTCGTCTTTACGAAGGTGACGTTCTTCGGGGTGCTCGGTGCGGAGTCTATCTCTGTTGCAATAGTGTGCATAGTGTCGTGCAATAAGTAGTTAGACCAAGGGCTATTTTGCAAAAACATAGGCGCACGCGCGGGCTACCCGCTGTGGGCCGGTGCTGGGCCGCTCGCTCTCCGCCCCACGTTGGGCCACGCTCGCCGCGCCCGGGCCACTCGTGCCCGCGCGCGTGCCCGCACCACCTAGGCCGGCCTTGTGCCGCCCGCGGCCTGGGCTTCGCCGTTGGGCTAGCCTGCCTTGACCGGCTGGGCCTAATGCGGTCCGTGGTTCATTTTTCTTTTTCTGCTAATTTTATTATTTTGTTTAAAATGGCTGAAGTTTGTAAATTCATAATAAATCAAATAAAAATCATAAAATGGTGAATCCAGTTTTGTTGAACTCTGAATAAAAGTCTATATACATTGAACACATAAAATCATAAGCTTTAGTGCAAAATAATTTGCCTTAAAAATTAATCTGTTGTTGTTGTAATTAATTAAATTAGTTTCCTTGCTCCATATGTTATGAAATTATTATGGTAGGTTCATCATATGGTTAGGTGTCCACTGTAATTTTTGTAGCTGTAGAGGAATTAAATTGCTAAGCTAGCAAATGAGGCCTAGTTTGAATATAAAGTAAATCAAATAAATGAAATAAAGAAACACCTTAGAATTGTATAACTAAAACATTTGTTGGGAAATGAAACCTTTCTTGACGATGTTGATGTGTAGATTAGTATGTTAGTCATTAGAGCTAGCTTGTTAGTTCGTAGTATGTACTCTATTTTAAGAGTTTTTGTTGCCTTGTTAATTATCTATTGCATCATTTGCATCAATACCTATCATAATAGGAACGACGGTGGATCGATGGTATCAACTGGAGTAGCTAAAAAGATGGTGTCAGGGATCATGTCACGGAGATGGAATGCTAACTTTTGGTTATATCTTACCCTGGCAAGCCCCGGTGCATAACCCCTACTTTTCTGCACCTTAATTATATTTGTGCACTAAGTTTTAAGGAGTTGAATGAAACCCACTTGCATATATATCTTTATCCTATGAGTCTTACTAGTATGATAGGATCTTGTAGATTGCTATGCTATAGGGCTTCAGTAGAAATCGAGTGATTGCCTGTCACTTGCGAGAGATACGAAATATATTACTGTATTATTATCACTTGGAATATATAAAATGGTGGAAAGAAAAATAGAGACCGGGCAGGGATATGTGTGGCAGAACCTCCTAAATTATAGGGCCCACATACACCTGTCACTGTCCAACGACCTTTGACATCTATGCATATGTTCCCGGTAACTTAAGAAGACTGTCGGGTGTCCTCGGAGAACCCCGAATCATCAATGATTTCCGAGCAGGATCACATTACAGAGTCATTGCAGTATTACAATACTTTATTCAAATAGATACATCAGAGTAAAAACAGCGGAAGTCTTACAATAACATAGTTTACAAACAATTTGTTTCAAACCATACAACTAAGTTCGATATTAATACAAACCAAAGTAATGGAGTGGCATTATAATATATTACAGAACACACAAAGAAGCTGCCCTACCCAAGGGCCACATATTTACTTATCGTCATCCCACTGAACAACAGTCATGCAGCACGACCCAAAACAGATCTGCTCATGACCCTCACCTGCAACAAGGGTCAACGAACCCTGAGTACAAAAGTACTCAACAAGACTTAACCGAAATAAAATTGATAAGACTCAGGTATGCAGGCTCAGGGATTCAAGGTATGGCTTTAGCAATAATCAAAGTTCTTTTGCGTAAAAGCTCTTTAACAAAATTCTTTATATCAACATTTAAAACTTCATAAGATCATATACAAAGCTGACACGATCTGCAATGAGATCATGAAACTTCATAACCAACACCTTCACAGACCATCCTCAAGTTTCAGTTATTAATTACTACGATGATGAACAGTGAGTTGAGTCTCCATAACCGAGGAGCAACGACGATTCGAACCGATTAAAAACCCAGCTGGGAATTCCTAACCACACGACATATGCAGGTCCCCGACTTACATATATCAACCTACCCTCGGATCCTCTAAAATAAGCACGGGTCCGCGCCACCCGAGAATACAGTACTCCACCAATCCAGCCCATTGCCACGTGGGTACACGCTATTCCCACCATCTCTCCACTCCAAGTGCGTGAGTAGCCATTCTCGTAATAGAATAACCAAGTTAAGGCTTACCGGAGTATGCGGTTAGTACTACAAAGTCTCACCTCAGGCAATTCAACAACGGTACGGACCTTAATCGACACAGGCGGAAAGAACCCGCTCATAAGACCTCCATGTCTTGTGGCTCACACACACCGAGTCCGCCCGGTCTAGATTTATTACTCCACATTCCCATATCACATGTTAACATAATTCACCAAAGTTCCATTTAAAGTTCGCAGGTGACAGGTAATCACCCAACTTTTATCGTTCTAAGCATAGCTAAGCAAAACTAAGCATATACGGATTTAAAACTAGTAATATGGTAAATATGGAATAACAAGGTTGGTAATGTACCAATTCGATTTTCACTTGCCTCCTAATCACTTAATACAGTAAAAAGAAGCAAATGCAAAATCAATTTGTAAAATACAAGGTAGGGTTGTATGCATCCGGGGCTTGCCTTCGTTGACGGAAAAGTCCGGGTCCGGAGTCGTTCCACCGATATCAACACCAACCACCACTAACGGATCAACTTCCTCAACTACTTGATTAACAACCACGTGTTCACCTTCATTCACTACACGTAGTAACAATGCCATGTTTAACATGATGCGGAATACGAAACATGATGCTCGATGATGGATGCAAAATTAACAACTTGAATACAACTTTCCTTCGCGGTACAGTTACAAGTTAAACTAACTAAACCATTTTTGCAACACTCACAACAATTGCCAAGGATCATCACCAACTAATGACCCAAGGACATCACTTAATCAAAAACTCAAACAAAACCTAAATCACTAAAGGTTACTATTTGCTTTTATGAATTAATTAATTAATTAAGAATTATGAAATAAATCAACTTGTTCCAATTGAGCTCAAAATTTTTGTAAATGTTCATCACATAATAACTAAGTGGCAAAACAATTTTCATAATTTTTGGATACATAAATAAGCCTAGAAAAATCCTGAAAACTCATTTATTAATTAATTGAGCAATTTTTATCACATTCAAAAAGTACTAAAAACAACATTTCATATTTTTATTAAATGATACACATCGCAGAGAAGTCACACAAAAATTTTCATAATTTTGGGAGCTCTAAAAAAATCTACACAAAAATAACAAAAATAGATACTATTCATTCAATTCTGAAAATAGAAAAATTCAATTTGAACGCTATGTCACTGACATCGTGTCCCACCTGTCATCCCTAACCTCGCGCGTTTGACCACGCACGGCGACGGGCGCTGAACGAAACGTAAACTCGTCGACGGTGAGTCCAACGGCGACGCCAAAGTACCAAAACGATCACCAAGACTAGGCGCATCGATTGGCGTCCCTATCATCTTGATTACGGCCCTATACTAGCTCGACAATGGCCATGGCGGACGCGGTGGCACGGCGGCTTACATTGGCGATGTGAACCCGGTGAGAGCTCAAACAAAGGATCCAGAAGCACCGGTAGCTCACCCCGACGCAGCGTTGAAGCAAGGAGAGAGGTCGGAGATGCAACGGAGGCGTGGCGGCGACCACGGTGATCGCGGTGGAGCAAAGATCGTCGGTGAGGAAGAACCGCGATCGCGCGATGATCAAAACAAGCAAGCAACACAGGATTAAGCACCATAGCATCGAGGCGAAGCCGTAGGTACACCGATCAAGGCCAGCGGCTCACCGGAGTAGGGTGGCCGCGGTGAAGCGGAATCTCGGGTGAGGTTGCGGCCGCGAGGAAGAAAGCGACGAACGGCGAACTCACGGTGAAATCAATCGACCCGAGCTAGCTGGTTGGTGGTGCTCAAGGAGTAAGCGAAGCTATCTAGCGCTATGCCGTGATGGCAGAAAGCTGGTTCGATGGTGAGGGCTCAAGCCGAGCAATGGCGGTGGTGGATTGGAAAAATAGAGGAGAAAAGAAAGTGAAGAACGGCGACGGTGGCTGGCTTATAACGCGACCAAGGAAGCACAAAGAAGCCACACGGAAGCCTTCACCATACCAACACGACGCTCAGATGGCCACGCGCGCGACTGGAAGCAAACCGAAGCTCGCCGGCGGTGTAGCTCAAGCGGTGAACACTGTTCATCGAAATTACAGAATTGCCATTCGCCAAATTTCACAAATTACTCCCAAATTTTCATAATAACTCAAAAATCTCCAAAAACAAAAGTTGTTCAAAATCAAAAGCTCTACAACTTTGCTTTTGAAAAAATACCCAAATTCGACCTACATTTTGAAATGAACTTTTGAATTCAAAGCGGGGATATTTAAGGAATTTCGCCTTTTTAAATAACTTCAAATTTTACTAAACAACTTGAAAAACTCCAAAAACAAACTTTGTACAACTCGACAAGCTCTACAACTTTGCTTTAAGACTCAACCCCAAAATGTGCTTTGATTTTGAAATGGGTTTTCAGGGTCAGATTTAAATATTGAAAATCAGGGTTTTCGGAATTTCAAATCAATACAAAGATTTCAATCTTGATTCAAACAATATCATGCAATACTTATAACATAAATGTAAACTTGTTTTAGTGAATGCATAACAAAGTTTGCAATATGACCAATGCCTTGCAATGCATATGACGATATGTCCAGTTTTTAATACTTAAACACCCATGGTGTTACAATCCTTCCCCCTAAAAGAAATCTCGCCCCGAGATTCAAAGCCATAGGGTAAGTAATGGAAAAGGAAATGTGTCAATCCAAAAACATCCAATTATCATCCATAAAACAACTGAGGCTCCTTTACAAAACACAATTTGTAACAACCGAACTAACAGTACTCTATTCTATAATGACGCAAGAAATTCTGGAAACTTTTCTAACAAGTAATCTTCTGATTCCCAAGTAGCCTCCTCTTCTGAATGTTCATTCTATTGTATCTTGTAGAACTTTATTGTCCTCCTTCGAGTAACACGATCTTTCTGATCCAACACTCGGATAGGATATTCTGAATAAGTCAGATCTGGTTCAAGTTCCACTCCTTCAACTTCAACATTCTGCTCAGACACTCGGAGACACTTCTTCAATTGAGACACATGGAACACATCATGTACAGCTGATAAATGTTCTGGTAATTTCAAGCGATAGGCTACTTTTCCATATCTCTCTAAAATTTGAAATGGTCCAATATATCGGGGTGCCAACTTGCCTTTAACACCAAAACGGGTAACTCCTTTCATTGGTGATACTTTCAGATATACAAAATCTCCTTTGTTAAACACCAATGGTCTCCGTCGTCTATCCGCATAACTCTTTTGGCGGGATTGAGCTATCTTCAAGTTACTCTGTATTTGCCTAACCATGTCTTCGGTTTCTTTCACAAGGTCAACTCCAAAGAATCTTCTTTCTCCGGGCTCCGACCAACTCAATGATGTTCTGCATCTACGACCATAGAGTGCTTCAAATTGAGCCATTCTAATGCTTTCCTTATAACTATTGTTATATGAGAACTCGGCCAAAGGTAAACATTCGTCCCACTTGTTGGAATAATTAAGGACACAACACCTTAACATATCTCCAAGCACTTGATTGACTCTTTCAGTCTGTCCATCAGTCTGCGGATGATAAGCTGTACTATACAGGAGCTTGGTACCCAATGAAGAATGCAATTATTTCCAAAAACTAGAGACAAATTGTGTACCCCTATCAGACACTATGGTCTTTGGTATTCCATGGAGACTCATAATTCTTGCTAAATATATCTTGGCATATTGGACAGTGGGGTATATAGTCTTGACAGGGAGAAAATGTGCTGACTTAGTGAGTCGATTTACAATAACCCATATTGAGTCAAATCCCTTTGATGTCTTGGGTAGACCAACAATAAAGTCCATACTTATGTCCTCCCACTTCCAAGCTGGAATAGGTAATGATTGTAATTCTCCAGCAGACCTCAAATGTATAGCTTTCACTTTCTGACAAGTATCACACTTTGCTATATATCTTGTAATTTCTATCTTCATTTTGGTCCACCAAAACCTTTGTTTTAAGTCATGGTACATCTTGTTGCTTCTCGGATGGATAGATAACCTAGTAGCATGTGCTTCTTCAAGAATTGACTGCCGCAACTCGAGAACCTTTGGTACTACCAAACGATCCTTGAACCATAGCACACCTTCATTATCTATGCTGAAACATTCCGCCTTTCCCTCCTTGACTCTTTCCTTGATATGGGCTACACCCTTGTTTTCCTTCTGAGCAGCAATAACTTGATCTCGAATAGTGGGTTCAATAATTATGTCGGTCAAACTACCTTGTTGAATTACCTCTACATTCAATTTCTCCATCTCTTGACATAAGGTCAGACCCATTGTTCTTACTGTCAGGCAATTACAATAACTTTTTGGTGAGGGCATCGCCACCACATTTGCTTTACCAGGGTGATAATGTACTTCCAAGTCATAATCTTTAATCAGCTCTAACCATCTTCTTTGTCGCATATTCAATTCTAACTGAGTAAAGATATACTTTAAGCTCTTGTGGTCTGTATAAATATGGCACATATTACCAAGTAGGTAATGCCGCCAAATCTTCAGAGCATGGACCACAGCTGCTAACTCTAGATCATGAGTCGGATAGTGTTCTTCATGTTGCTTAAGTTGCCTGGATGCATAAGCAATGACTCGGCCTTCTTGCATCAACACACATCCAATACCAATACCTGAAGCATCACAATAAACATCAAACGGCTTCTCGATATCAGGTTGGGCTAATACTGGTGCAGTGGTCAATAGTCTCTTCAAAGTCTAGAAAGCCTCTTCACAATCAGATGACTAGGCAAACTTGACTTGGTTCTTGATAACTTCGATTATGGACTTTGATACTTTAGAGAAATCTAGAATAAACCGGCGGTAATACCCCGCCAATCCTAGAAAACTCGAACTTGATGAAGCTGTGGTTGGCGGTTTCCAATCCAACACATCCTTCACTTTGCTTGGATCAACAGCAACTCCTTCCACTGACAAGACATGTCCAAGAAATTGTACTTCCTTAAGCCAAAAATCACACTTGTTGAACTTGGCATATAGTTGATGTTCCCTCAAGCGAGTCAGAACAATTACGAGGTGTGTTTAGCATGTTCTTCCTTATTCTTGGAATATACTAGAATGTCATCAATAAACACCACTACAAATTTGTCCGATTCGAGGCATGAATCTTGAATTCATCAAATACATGAAATGAGTGGAGCATTTGTCAAACCAAAAGACATTACCAAGTATTCATATAATCCATATCTTGTGGTAAATGTCGTTTTGGGAATATCTTCAGGCTTTATCTTGATTTGGTGATATCCTGACCTCAAATCTATCTTGGAGAAAACTTTGGCTCTGGCCAGTTGATCAAAAAGCAAATCTATCCGAGGTAATGGATACTTATTCTTGATAATCTTCATTCAACGGACGATAATCAACACATAACCTTAGGGTCTAATCTTTTTTTTCACAAAAATTGTCGGACACCCCCAAGGTGATGAACTAGGTAGTATAAACCCCTTCTCAATCAATTCTTGCAACTGAGTTTTCAACTCGGCTAACTCCTTAGGTGGCATCCTATAAGCTCTCCGAGAAATCGGAGCTGTTCCAGGTTGCAATTGTATGTTAAACTGGACATCCCAATCAGGTGGTAGACCGGGTAAATCTTCAGGAAACACATCAGGAAATTCACATACTACCGGGATATCTCTAATCCCTTTGATGGTAGTTGCACAAACTTTGTCCACTGATCTTCTTAAGGTTGGAAGTTGGATGAGAAGTTGAGAAGTACTATCTGGCAAACTCACCCTTATAGCTCTATTCAAAGCATCTATCACAGCCTTATGCTGATACATCCAATTCATTCCTAAGATTACATCTATATCCTGATCCTTAAGGATAATCATGGTAGTGGGAAAATATGCCCACCCAGGTTTATGGGCACCTGGTATACCATTTCCTTAGTACACAGACGTCCCTCGGGCGACTGTATAAAGAAATTTTCCTTTGTTGCCCCAATTGAAATTTCATACTTCACCACAAATGTTCTATTGATGAATGAATGCGATGCGCCAGAATCAAAAAGTATAACTGTAGGATGGTTGGCGACAGGAAACATACCCATCATCACTGGCTCCCCTTCTAGAATTTCCCCAGCTTGAATGTAGAACACTCGTCCTGTCTTCCTTTCATCTTTGCCTTTCTGAACATTCTGATTGTTTCCCTTATTCTGTGCTTAACCCTGGTGTTGATTTGCAGGGGCCTTCTGATAATTGGGATTAGACTGCCTTGCATACAGACATTCTCTCGAGAAATGACCAGGCTTGCCACAATTGAAACAGGGATACTTGTGACCCTGGGGTGTTGAAGTAGAAACCCTAGAAGAATTTGTTGGTTGTGGATTCTGATAAGTTATAACAGGACAGACATTTGATTGCTGACCGGCTTGAAACTGCGGCGGACGATAAGAAGGACGATTATGATTTACTGGATGATAAATCACCCTCTGCCTCTTTGGATTTCCCCCAAATGATCCAGACGACATACTCTTTTTCTTCTTGAACTTCTTATGCTGCCGATACTTTGCCTCTGAAGCAATTGCAATATTCACTGCCTCATGATAAGTGACATTGGTAGAAGTTGTCATCATAGTTTGTAATTTGGTATTCAGACCTCTCATGAACCATTTCTTTTTCTTGACATCAGTATTGACATGTTCAGGTGCATATTGTGACAGGTGATTGAATCTTCCCACATACTGCATCACGGTTTGGTCCCCTTGATTCAAAGTAAGGAATTCATCCAACTTCATAGCCATAACTCCCTCCAGGATATAATGGGCTCTGAAAGCAGTACGAAACTCCATCCAAGTTAACGGAACACCTGCGGGTTGCATGGCCATAAGATTTGCATACCAAGCACCGGCTGCACCTCTAAGTTGCTGAGCAGCAAAAACTGGTTTTTTGAAACTCTGTGCATGGTATAAGATCAAATTTCTGCTCCATGGTCCTAAGTCAATCATCAGCCTCCAATAGTTCATCTGCCTTAGTGAACACTGGGGGTTTCGTATCTGTGAAGTCCACATATGTAGCCTGCTACCTATTATGATGGCGACCACGGTTTCCATGCATCTGATTCTGATTACTTTGAGCCATCTCATGAAGCAAACGAGAATTTTCAACCGTCACATTAACAAGTGCGGCTATAGCATCCGCTAGATTTGTTGGAACTGGTGGCGGATCTAGAATACCGTTCTCATCTTGTGAAGTACTAGGAATATACGAACCCCGTGTACGACGCATCTGTTCACAACAAACCAAACTTTACTCACAAGCCTTTATTGATTGATAAAAGAGCGAACTACAACTCATTGCACTAGTTTCACTTATTTAAACACAAGACCGCATTTAAACAAGACTACTTAACTTAAACTAGAACTAACTATTATACAACTCTACTCCTTTTCGCAATTACATCAAACTTCAGGCTCGGTATCCATTCCGGAAATATTACCACCTTCATTGTCACTTTCATCGATCATTACTAATTCTTCGGGATCTTCTTCTTCTTCTTCCGATTCACTACCATCGGCAAGGATAACACCGGGATCCATTTCATCAGCTTGGGTTCATGATTTGGATCTAGGAGATTGCTTAGCCTATGAACTTTCTCATGCAGATATGTATTATGCTCTTCTAAATCTTCTACATAAAATTCTAACTCATGAGTTCTAGCTCTAGCTATATTTTCCCGATGCCAAGCTTCATTCCTTCCTTCCACCATATGAACTAACATACGTTCGCAGTTCCTGTGAGCGGTGGTGAGACGTCTTTAACTGCTCCTGTAATCTACCCACCTGGACAACGTCCATAGCCCTATCTCTAGTAGCTTGGGCTAACTCTGCAGAAATCCTCTATATCTCCGCCTGAGAATCAGGCCTAGAGCTGCTACTGCTAGCACCATCATTCCTAGGGGCTAGTTGGTGCCGAGGAACTCCTTTGGGTCCGGTGGACTTACGGGGTGTCTTCTTGGTACGAGCCATACTGTACAAGCAGGATTAATCCAAGTAAAACAATCTGACCACAGTCTCAAGAGCAGTAAGGATGGACTACACAACTCAACCCATACACACTACTCACTTAGACTCAGAGACGAAGGAAGTAACAAGTGAATTAATTATGATGCATGAATCGTTCTTACGAACAAAACCACCAAAGCTTAAAACGAACATAACAACATTTGTTTTTATTTAGGGCATAATAAGATTACTACTCCACCACACAAAACCTTTTTAATCAAATAAGGAATGGTGAGAAGGAAATAAGACAAGTCAGAAGCAATTTGGACCAAATTAATAAGTTAAATATAGTCATCCCAAATCATTTTGAAGTTTTCATAAACCAATACCACAAAAACTTGTAACGATCGCTCTGATACCATTCTATGGCAGAACCTCCTAAATTATAGGGCCCACATACACCTGTCACTATCCAACGACCTTTGACATCTATGCATATGTTCCCGGTAACTTAAGAAGACTGTCAGGTGTCCTCGGAGAACCCCGAATCATCAATGATTTCCGAGCAGGATCACATTACAGAGTCATTGCAGTATTACAATAGTTTATTCAAATAGATACATCAGAGTAAAAACAGCGGAAGTCTTACAATAATATAGTTTACAAACCATTTGTTTCAAACCATACAACTAAGTTTGATATTAATACAAACCAAAGTAGTGGAGTGGCATTATAATATATTACAGAACACACAAAGAAGCTGCCCTGCCCAAGGGCCACACATTTACTTATCGTCATCGCACAGAACAACAGTCATGCAGCACGATCCAAAATAGATCTGCTCATGACCCTCACCTGCAACAAGGGTCAACGAACCCTGAGTACAAAAGTACTCAACAAGACTTAACCAAAATAAAATTGATAAGACTCAGGTATGCAGGCTCAGGGATTCAAGGTATGGCTTTAGCAACAATCAAAGTTCTTTTGCGTAAAAGCTCTTTAACAAAATTCTTTATATCAACATTTAAAACTTCATAAGATCATATACAAAGATGACACGATCTGCAATGAGATCATGAAACTTCATAACCAACACCTTCACAGACATCCTCAAGTTTCAATTATTAATTACTACGATGATGAACAGTGAGTTGAGTCTCTATAACCGAGGAGCAACGACGATTCAAACCGATTAAAAACCCAGCTGGGAATTCCCGGCCACACGACATATGCAGGTCCCCAACTTACATATATCAACCTACCCTCGGATCCTCTAAAACAAGAATGGATCCACGCCACCCGAGAATATAGTACTCCACCAATCCAGCCCATTGCCACGTGGGTACGCGCTATTCCCGCCATCTCTCCACTCCCAGTGCGCGAGTAGCCATTCTCGTAATAGAATAACCAAGTTAAGGCTTACCGAAGTATACGGTTAGTACTACAAAGTCTCACCTCATGCAATTCAACAACGGTACGGACCTTAATCAACACAGGCGGAAAGAACCCGCTCACAAAACCTCCATGTCTTGTGGCTCACACACACCGAGTCCGCTCGGTCTAGATTTATTACTCCACATTCCCATATCACATGTTAACATAATTAACCAAAGTTCCATTTAAAGTTCGCAGGTGACAGGTAATCACCCGACTTTCATCGTTCTAAGCATAGCTAAGCAAAACTAAGCATATACGAAATTAAAACTAGTAATATGGTAAATATGGAATAACAAGGTTGGTAATGTACCAATTTGGTTTTCACTTGACTCCTAATCACTTAATGCAGTAAAAAGAAGCAAAAGCGAAATCAATTTGTAAAATACAAGGTAGGGTTGTATGCATCCAGGGCTTGCCTTCGTTGACGGAAAAGTCCGGGTCCGGAGTCGTTCCACCGATATCAACACCAACTACCACTGATGGATCAACTTCCTCAACTACTTGATTAACTACCACATGTTCACCTTCGTTCACTACACGTAGTAACAATGCCATGTTTAACATGATGCGGAATACGAAACATGATGCTCGATGATGGATGCAAAATTAACAACTTGGATACAACTTTCCTTCATGGTATAGTTACAGGTTAAACTAACTAAACCATTTTCACAACACTCACAACAATTGCCAAGGATCATCACCAACTAATGACCCAAGGACATCACTTAATCAAAAACTCAAACAAAACTTAAATCACTAAAGGTTACTATTTGCTTTTATGAATTCATTAATTAATTAAGAATTATGAAATAAATCAACTTATTCCAATTGAGCTCAAAATTTTTGTAAATGTTCATCTCATAATAACTAAGTGGCAAAACAATTTTCATAATTTTTGGATACATAAATAAGCCCAGAAAAATCCTAGAAACTCATTTATTAATTAATTGAGCAATTTTTATCACATTCAAAAAGTACTGAAAAACAACATTTCATATTTTTCTTAAATAATACACATCACAGAGAAGTCACACAAAAATTTTCAAAATTTTTGGAGCACTAAATAAATCTACACAAAAATAAGAAAACAGATACTATTCATTCAATTCTGAAAATAGAAAAATCCAATTTGAACGTTGTGTCACTGACATCGGGTCCCACCTGTCATCCCTAACCTCGCGCGTTTGACCACGACGGCGACGGCGCTGACCGACGTAAACTCGTCGACGGTGAGTCCAACGGCGACGGCCAAAGTACCAAAACGATCACCAAGACTAGACGCATCGATTGACGTCCCTATCTGTACTGATTACGGCCCTATACTAGCTCAACGGTGACCATGGAGGACGCGGTGGCACGGCAGCGCTACGCCGATGACATGAACCCAGTAGAGCTCAAACAAAGGATCCAGGAAGCACCAGTAGCTCACCCCGAACGCGTTGAAGCAAGGAGAGAGGTCGGAGATGCAACGGAGAGGCGTGACGACGACCACGGTGATCACGGCGGAGGAAAGATCATCGGTGAGGAAGAACCGGCGACTGCAGTAATCAAAATGAGCAAGCAACACAGGATTAAGCACCATAGCATTGAGAAGAAGCCGTAGGTACACCGATCAAGGCCAACGGCTCACCGGAGTAGGCTGGCCACGGTGAAACGGAATCTCGGGTGAGGTTGCCGGCCGCGAGGAAGAAAGCGATGAACGGCGAACTCACGGCAAAATCAATCGACCAGAGCTAGCTGGCTGGGTGCGCAAGGAGTAGGCGAAGCTATCTAGCGCTATGCCACGACGGCGCAGGCGCTGGTTCGACGGTGAGGGCTCAACTGAACAGCGGCGGCGGTGACTGGAAAAACAGAGGAGAAGAGAAAGCGAAGAACGGCGACGGTGGCTGGCTTATAACGCGACCAAGGAAGCGCAAAGAAGCCACGCGGAAGCCTTCACCGTGCCAACGCGATGCTCAGACAGCCACGTGCATGACTGGAAGCAAACCGAAGCTCACCGGTGGTGTAGCTCAAGCGGTGAACACTGTTCATCGAAATTACAGAATTGCCATTCGCCAAATTTCACAAATTACTCCCAAATTTTCATAATAACTCAAAAATCTCCAAAAACAAAAGTTGTTCAAAATCAAAAGCTCTACAACTTTGCTTTTGAAACCATACCCAAATTCGGCCTACATTTTAAAATGAACTTTTGAATTCAAAGCGGGGATATTTAAGGAATTTCGCCTTTTTAAATAACTTCAAATTTTACTAAACAACTTGAAAAACTCCAAAAACAAACTTTGTACAACTCGACAAGCTCTACAACTTTGCTTTAAGACTTAACCCCAAAATGTGCTTCAATTTTGAAATGGGTTTTCAGGGTCGGATTTAAATATTGAAAATCAGGGTTTTCGGAATTTCAAATCAATACAAAGATTTCAAACTTGATTCAAACAATACCAAGCAATACTTATAACATAAATGTAAACTTGTTTTAGTGAATGCATAACAAAGTTTGCAATATGACCAATGCCTTGCAATGCATATGACGATATGTCCAGTTTTTAATACTTAAACATCCAGGGTGTTACAATATGGTTTGGGTATTGGTGGGTGTAAGAGGTTGTGTCCTGCGGCCAACAGGACATAACTTGGTTACACAGTTTTCCCTATCTGTGTCGGTTAAGGACCGGCCGTTGCATTGGGTTCTAGGCAGGTCATAGCCTTATTATCCCGAGCATATACTTAGGTATGGGCGTAGGGAAGACTTGTTACTCTCTTGTCATGGGTTCCGACTTTTTCCGGACCGACTGTCAGGGTGGTTTTTGGGTGGAGGTCCTTGCACCGCACTGAGTCTGCAACTCAAGGGCGGGGGCTTGGAGTCCCAGTTTGAATGGGGACATGGACCCCATGATAGGAGGGTAGTGGGTTGGCCCTGCTTATGCCTAGGGTACAAGCGGGACGTGTGTTTTTAGGGTACCCAGCTGGGCACATTGATTCACGAATCGCCGGACAATCCGGTATGGCTTGTCTACAGTCTAGCAACGTAGTAAGAACTAGAAGTTGAAAGATGGTAAAAGGAAATCTGATTGCTTACCACATGCTTAAAAGTAGCATAGGTGCTTACAAGAATGGTTAGTTAATGAACTAATGATGACTGCTAATAAAATCGAATATAAGGACGCACATTTAATAATGCTCCTGCAGATGCAATAAACCCACCAGTCAGAAACCTTGCATATCCTTAGAGTCTTTTCTTTCCTCCTATCGGGTAAGTCTTGCTGAGTACAATTGAGTACTTAGGGTTTTATTTCTCCTGTTGTAGGTGATAGGTGGATGCTAAAGCTGACCCTTGTGTATGGATTCCTCCTGGTGGGCTCAGCGAGGATTCCTTTACGCTGTGATCATAGTTTTTATTTATAACTTTCACTAAATATTTTTCTAAATGAAAGTTTTATAATCTGCTGTCATAGTTTACATGTCAATGCTTCACCATGTCATGAATAAAAATTTATTCCACTGTAACTCTGTTCACATGTTTATATTCCACTGTTAAATTAAATTGTTCATAACTCTGATAATATATCATATTCCGCTATTATAAATAATAAATATTATGCTCTGAGGTTGCATAAAAAGTGATGTAAAAAATGGTTAAAAATGTTGTAAGCTTTATTCTCTCATTTGTGATCCTAATAGAAAAATGTGGATTTTCAGGTTCTCCCTTGGGGTGTGCCCGACGGAACTGCGTAATTTGGTGTTCTCCTTTGAATACTTAGTGTCTAGTGGAAGATAAATACTTCTGGGAGGTATTAGATTAGGTGGTTCTGCCATAGGAGCTGCTCTCTGATCGAGTTTTGGAACCCTTTTTCCCCAAGGATTGATGGAGAAATCAATGGATTTGCTTGAGGGCTTGAGGTCAACAACGGAGTGAGAGAGAGAGAGAGCTCCTGCTCTATTTTTGACGTGCTGAAGTGAGAAGAAGAGAGCCAATTTTCGTTGAGAGGAAGGGGAAAGGTATATATACCCCCAGCCTCCAACGGTCACTTGAATCGTAGATGGCCATTTGGGAGGAAAGGGAAAGGTATATATACCCCCAGCCCACAACGGACACCGCATCCAAGGGGTCGAGCGAGACGAAGGGGTAATAGTGAAGTGTAGACTGTTTTGGCTATGAATCTGAGAATGCATGTGGTAGTTTGAGCACTTGGTAGCACATATTATCTTAAGCATTGTACCCTTCTTTATAGTATGACTTTTTCTATACTCAAATTCAATATATAAAACAATTTAAACCTCCTTTGAGTTTGAAGCGATCTACATTTATAATTGGGAGCTCCTCTGTTTCGTGTAGCATTCTCGAATATAAATTTCCTACTTATCATCTCGATAAATCTCATTAGTTCTCTAATTGCGTGGTCATTATCACCAAAACCCACAATTAAGGCTTGATTGCACTTTCACATTGCCTTAGCTCGAACCAAGGTAAAGGCCTACGGGCCGTCGCCGCCGTCGCCATAGCCGCTGTGCGTCGCCGAGCTCCAAGCTCGCCGTGGCCAGCCCTATCCACCGCAGCTCCTACCTTCTTCTTCATTGGTCTGTCGTCACCTTAGGTCATAGGTGCTCGCGCCGTAGCCTAGTTCAACATTACCGCTGCCGTCTTGTGGGAACGTGCGACTGCACCGCGCGCACCCACCATGGCCGTGAGCTCTAGCTCACCGTGGCCGACCTTAGCTAGACCCCGTTGTTCCCCTCTAGCATGTGTTTCCACACCTCCACTAACCCTAGCACCATCACTGAAGATGGAGACTCGTCACCCATCACCGGCTTGCTGGAACGGTGACACCATCGTTGTGCTCTATGCGCTGCTACACCGCCATGCACGCGGCCAAGCTTCACCGTCACTCCACTATCGCCCTAACCTAACCCTAGAGCTCCACTAGGACCTACTAATGTTGTAGCCACGCTCGCCTGGACATGCCGTCGCCAGAGACGATGAGTCTGCCACCGAGCCGCCATGCTCGCCGGCGAGGTCGCTCTAGTGATCCGTCGAGCCAGCCAAGGGTACCAACGGGTGCGCAAGGGTGTGAGGTGCACAACACTGGTGATGCTACCGTCGGTGACCTCGTCGTCGGTCAACCGCGTGCTCTGCTCTAGGACCCGCATGTCAGCGCCTGAGGGTGTATAGACCGGGTGTACTAAGTATTTAGGGTTTAGTTGGTTTTTGAATTATTTTTATAGATTTGAATACAAACTTTAAAAATTCATATCTAGAGCTAGGAGTATCCAAATGGGGTGAACCAAATTTTGTTAGATTTATCTTGAAGTTTAATATTTGATAAAAAATATGAAATATACTATTTAGGGTATTTTTCTTAGAGAATTAAATTGAGCAAGATAAGTGCTTTTAAATTAGGTTATATCTTATAAAATGCATAACTTGAGCTAGGAAGATGATAAAATTGTGATTCCAATTTTGCTGGCCTTGTGTTGACATTCTCTAGCTAGGCTATTAGAGTCTTCATAACATATGATCATATAAATTTTTATATGGTCTTCATATTTAAAATTCCCACAGTAGTCATACTTGAAATATGGTCTTCATATTTAATTCTAATTAATTGCTAGTTTCTAGTAAAATTAAATGGGGTAAAAATACATAACATATGATCATACAAAATTTTATACAGTATTCTTGTGCTAGGAGTAAAGTAATAAAAATATTAAATCTGTTGCTTGACACTTTTCACTATGCAAAACTATTTTTGCTAAACTAAGCATATGTATCTTGTCATTTTTATAGAGTTGACTATACTTATCCAAATGACACGAAAATTATATAGTAGACTATTAGGGTCATTTTTAGGCTACTATAATTTTATCAGAATTTATTGAGCACTAGAAATATTTATCCTTTAAATCACCTTATTATATAAGGAAATTGATAAATAAATATAAATAAATTAGTTAGGCATGACCATGATGTTTTCTATGATGCTTATGATGCATATGATCTGTTGGTGCTATTAGTTAGTCTTAGAAGTAATTGGTTATAGGCAGCTAGTTAATTATTGCTTTATAATTCAATTAGATGGCTGCATGTATAGTTTTTGTTGTGGTGGTAAATTCATGATGATAATGATCTTTGGTGTGAAACTTGTTAATAATAAAGTTGTAGATAACTTACTTATCTAACTTGTGTTAAATTTTCATAGTCATAGGCCTTATGGTTTGAGAATTATAGCTGTTAGATGTCTACTGTCAGAAATACTTGTTCTCTGGATAGATCTGAAAGATGGAATTGTTTGGCCTAGATAACTACTGAAACACCTTAAGATGATTAAAACAAAGTTGTAGGCAATTTCATAAGATTTCCAAAAAGTCCATAACCATATTATTTATATGTGTATAACTCTAGTTATGGTCAAAACAAGTGGCTGCTATCTTGTAATCTAGAAAATTGCTTAGATAAGAATTTGTTTAATTACTAGATAAGGGATATACACCTACTCAGTAAAAGAAAATTTATCTTATTACCACCTTAATGCAATGCTATTGAGAACACTTATGAGGATGCATTTCATCACACCATATCATATCATGCATGTTAGTATATATGCATTCATGATATCTTATTTTATGCTCATGCATATAGGATCGTTCGAGGGGATCACTCTATTGGAATTCAATGAAGAAGAAGAGAAACATCAGGAGGCACCTCAGCCCGTAGCTCCAGATGGAGACGAGCAAGCTCTTGAGGACCTACCCGAGTACCTGGATCATCGGCCAACTTCTTTTCTCAAAGACAAGTCCCGGAGCATTTTAAGCCTCCCATGTTTTACAAAATATCACTTGAGTCCTTAATGCTTGATGCATTAGGTTATAAGAGTTGAATTGAAAACATTTGATGCATATAACTACCTTGTCCAGATACATATACCTTTAACCTTATGTAGGTCTAGGATCGAATATATGCTTAGCCATGCTTAGACCGGTAGAAGTCGGGTGATTTTCTATCACATGCGAGATATAGGTGGATACCGGAGCACGGTTGACTATATTTGCTATCATTAAAAAGAACCATGGGGTAATATAACTGAAGGTCGGACAGAGTCTGTGTAGGTTGGCTCATGTGATTCCGTCTGTGCCGATTAAGGACCGTACCGTTGTTGAAACTTCTGTTAAGATTGAACGCATGCCTCTCACTTAGCTAGCCAGATAACTTGTTCTGACCGTGAAGCCGAGTAGCTCAACTTAGGTCGGGCCCCGTTCTGTTAGAGTGCGCACTCTGGATGGTAGTAAGGATGTGCGGGGAGCCAGATGTGAGCCCAAAGGCAGGGTAGTCCTGATCGTCCTGGCAGCTGATTGTCCCTGATTGTGCGGCGCTGATCGAACCCGCAAAATGTGTACCTGAGTTGTACCAAATGTGACCTAAGGTGACCGTTGATCTGGTCTACCTGGGTTTGTGTTAGGAATAAATTTCCAGCTGGTTAAAATCAATTCGAATCGCCGTCTCTCCCGGACAGTGAGAAACTTGGCTAGCTCTAACATTGTAGTAACTGGATTATGGAATGATGGTTATGGTGAACTTAGAACTTTTACACCGGCTATGGTTACTACTGTATGCTACTAAATGATATACCACATGTTTGGCACATGTTAGTTGCTAATCTAGAGATGAATAGCTATAATTAACTTGATGACCAAATTATAAATGTATAACTGAATTAGTAGCTTTTCATGCAAAATGTTGTCAAGCTAGCTCCACTTATAAAGCCTTGCATGATCCTTAGAGTCACTTTCTTTTTGGTTTATGACGGATAAGTCTAGCTGCATACATTCTCGTACTTAGGGTTTATTTTTCACTTGTTGTAGATGGTACAGTCTATCATGGCTACTGTAAGAACTGCTTCTATCCCGCCATAGACGAGGAGTAGGGCCCTGGGCAAGGCGTCTCTCGTTAATTCCCTCTATCATGCTTTTGTGGTTGTGATCATGGACTGGCACTGTATTGGAACAATGATGTGTGGTGTTAGTTTTCAAACTTAATTGCTTCCGTGACTATTTTATTTGAACATGGTTTGTAATAACTCTTAATCGTACTCTGATGTATGACTTTGTATTTGTGAACTGATGTAACATGTGACATGTCAGTTCAATCATGTACAATCTTGGTTGTATGTTGACGGTTAATCGAGACCATTCGTGGTACTCGATGGACTACCGTGTTTATATGGGCTCAAGTATGATAGTGTGACCACTTACGAGCTGTCATTGTACTTGTGCTCTTATAAATTAGACGGTTCCACTACATCAATCCCTATAAAAATTAAATCGATCATATCCACCTTTCTCTAATTGAGAAATTTCCCGCGAAGAATTATTAATTGGGGCCTATTACCATCTCTACTCCTACCATCTGCACTATTCTGGATGCCAGTACAGCAGGCTCTCTCGAATATGTATACTAGCCCCCCGGCCTAAACCGTGTATAAGATGCTTTTAGGGGTTATTTGGATGGGATTTTAAAATCAGGATTCTGTTTTTTGATTCTGTGCCTGTGTTAAAATAATCTAGACTCCTACTGTGTTTGGATGGGATTCTTGGATTTTGAGATTTTTCTATCTGGATTCTTAAAATCCTATGTCAAACACTACCTTAATTAATGGAAGTTCTTATATTGAAAAAAAAAATCAAGAATCAAGATGTGTGCAAAGCATCCCAGGCCCACGAGCCTATGCAGCTGCGTGGCCCGTTTGCTGGCCCTCCGCGGCTCCGCCATCCCCCACTCCAATTTTTCCTTTCTTTTCTCTGACGAAGAATCAAATTTTGTTCTCTCCTCTTCTCGAGACCAGACCACCGTATACTGGAACAATCCTCCCTCGCCGCCCCACTCATGGCCTCCGCCGCCAGCACTGCCGCCTCCGGGGCCCCGCTGCGCCTCCTCTCCTCCTCTTCGAACCGTATTTCCATGCCCTTCCTTCCTCGCCCCCACCGCCTCACCCTCTCCTCCCCATCTCCTTCCAGCGCCTCACAGCCCGGTCCGCCGCCTCCCGTCCCCATCCACCACTACCTCCTCTCCCTCCGGCTCCGGCTCTGTCGACCCGGCGCAACTGCCCCCGCGCTCCGCGACATTGTCGGCCTCTTCCAGTCCGTCCCGGACGCGCGCACCCAGTACAAGCAGCTCCTCGCCTACGCCGCGCGCGTGCCGCCCATGGACCCGGCGCTCAAGACCGATGCCAACCGCGTCCGGGGGTGCGTCTCACAGGTCTGGGTCCACGCCGAGCCGGACGAGGGCGACGGAGGCGGCCGCAGCGTCAGGTTCCACGCCGACTCCGACGCGCAGCTCACCAAGGGCCTCGCCGCACTGCTCGTTCTGGGGCTCTCTGGCGCGCCCGCTGCGGATGTGGCCAGGGTGCCCTTCGAGTTCATCGAGCTGCTCGGGATCAGGCAGAGCCTCTCGCCCTCCAGGAACAGCGGCCTGCTCAACATGCTCAACCTCATGAAGCGCAAGGCACTTGAGATCGCCGGTGGTGACTCGACCACAAGTCAGCAATCAGTCCAAGAGGCTGCTGAACCGCGTGGAGTGGACGAGAAAGATCCTGAATTTGCAGCTTTCCGGGTGCAAGAAGAGGAAAGGCCAGAGGAGGCAGAGAGGCGTGACGAGGATGGACAATTGGGTGAAGTGCCACTTGATGCAGAAGGGAATGGTGCTGTGAGCGGTGGGAGGAAGGAGAGGATAAGAGAGAGTTTGGAGAGGGCACTTTCTCCAGTGGAGTTGGATATTGAAGACATATCGCACCTCCACAAGGGCCATGCTGGGGTGGCCGGGAGCAACGGGGAGACACATTTCAATGTGAGGGTAGTGTCCAAGGAGTTTGAGGGGAAGAGCTTGCTCAAGAGGCACAGGGCTGTCTATGATCTCCTGCAGGAGGAGCTCAAGACTGGGTTGCACGCCCTGTCAATTGATGCAAAGACACCATCTGAAGTTTAGGTACTAGCTTGCCATGAAATATATATTCTTCTGTAAGAACGTCACTTGCATGCTCTTTTTGTCATCTCTATATGATTGCTTGCAAGAAGTTACAAATTTTGGTCGGTAGACAACCTTGTGCTAACCTAAGATGGTTTCATATACATAATTTAGCATTGGTTTCAGTATTCACACTGCAAAAGATTGTTTTGCTGGGCGCCTATTTCGTTTTCAGTATATGTGTTTGAATTTGACTTTTGGCCAACTATATATATGAAATGCAACAACCATCAACAGGTTAGATGCAAGCCAAATATGTGTTATATCTTAAAAATATAGTGAAGAGAAATATGCGTCGAATTCTTTACACAGTTAGAGTTAATAATAGAGAAAATTCAGTTTACAAATGTGCAAGCTGGAAGGACTGTAGATATAGAATTGGCTGTTTGTAATGTAGACTTTGATAGTTCCACACTAGGAGACAAGTAGACAAGTTAAAAAGAAAAGTTCACATTTGTATTTGTTTCAAAATATTGAACTTGCAACATACAGACCATTCCAAGTCGCAATGCAAGTACTCAGTCCCTCTGTCCTTCAATTTAAGGTCTATTTTAACTATGGACTAGGGAAAAGTCAATCTTTTTACAAGTTTTGACCAACAATTAGTCAAATTATATGCATGCTTAGTATATTAAAATTGTACCAATAGATTAGTATTCGAAGTACTTTTAAGATGGTGCTCATCTGTACCAATTTACAAGGCTTGTCTCCCCCAGAATCTGGCTCACTTCAATGGACAGAGGGAGTACAAAAAGAGTACACTGTCCTGCTCCTCCACCAGCCACCACACATGCAACAGCAATACCACCAACACCAAAATGAATGTTTTTTTTTCTTATTTTTTTTTTTAAAAAAAACTTGTCCAGTGGGAGAAAGACCGTTCCCATGCACATATTCGAACATATTCAAATGAAATAAGGGTTCAGACAGTGCTAACTCCTTATCAAATGAAAAATAAGGGTCGGATGGTTTCAGCACCAACACCAGCTTCTACAGTATCCCATCTTTTTGGAAATGTAATGCGCTTCACCACCAAGTTCTGTTGCACGAGGATCATCCATAAGAAGTTAAGAACAGAGAACTTCTCAGCTTTGATATTGTTATATCTCTCTCACAAGATCATGCATTTGAAACTTCTTTGCTCTTCCATATGGATTTCTGCCTGCAACTTTATGAAGTGAACACCGACTTTTCTTTTGTGGTTTTTGTTAGATAGGTCATGCATTATCCAGATTTTTTGTTTTATTCAGTTGCTTTGAAGCTGTTTAATTACAAGAAGTGGCTAAGTTCTCGGTTACATGCAGTTGGAACTGAATCGTGGTGACCATGATCAATCATGGTGCCAGTCTAGGGATCATGCTATGTACTGTTTTTTGTATTAAAAATTTCAGATTTAAAACACTGGCTCTTCGCAGCACAAAATCACTGGTGTCCTCCATGTTCTTGCATCAATCAATCCTTCCCTACAATTTTATTAAGAGGGTGTACCATTAGATGTTAAGCATATCCATGGTAAAGTTGGAACTTTGAATGGTGGCGAGTCCTATTTAATGTATGGGTGGTCGGTATCCATGCTATCATACTTGTGTTACTAAGTTGCTTTATATAGTTTAAAAATCAAAGAGCCATAAGTGTCTCCTGTTAATTTCATATTTAATGTAATGGCTTCAAAGCATTTAAACATATTTTGCTCTTTTTTTCCTATGCACTTCTTGTTTCTCGGATCAAATGTCCTTTGAATGCTTCTTCTTTTATTAGTGAGGCATGAGCCTGACATGGGATGACTCGATGGTGCCGCATACCTGATGACGAAGGTCTAATATCCCTTAAAAGAGGAAGCAACTAGTGTTTCCATGTTTTGCATTGCAATGGATCCATTTCTTAAGCTAATTTTGATTTATATATTTGAAAACAAGTGAAAGAATACCCAAAGTAAATAGGTTTGAATATGGTAACCCACATGTTTCTTGTATGCTACAATATTTGCCTCATGGGTCAATCTGAGTAGGCATCGTAAATTGATTAGTGATTCTTACAGAAGGTTAAGCATTTGGATGCCTCACCTTTTCTATTGATGGTGGATTGCTGGATCCATTATGCCTCACACTGCAATAGAAATCTTGTATTCACTGGCTCTAGGGTCTGTTTGGGACCCAGGAATACAAAATAGAGGAATGAAAAAAAAATCATGAATAAGATAGAGTGATGAATAGTGGATGTTTTCTTTCCAATGTTTGCACTACTATGGTTTCCTTTCCTTTAGAAAGAACTCAATATCCCTTCATTCCAAAGACAATGAACTGATTCCTTTCCTTCGGAATTTGTTCCTTTAAAAATCCTTTGATCCAAACAGGCCCTACAATGATCTGATACACACTTTGTAGGTGGCAATTTGTATTGCTTTGGTGTCCCTGTACGAGAATGAAACGCAGTTGAGGTCTTTTGCTTGCTATATAAGCTTTGAGGTCTTTGGCATGTAAAAGCATATGTATAGAAGTTCTCACGATGTTATACATACATGCTACTTCACCGTTGTGCCTTGTGATCCCAAATACAGGCAAAGCTAATGAATTAGAATATTAGACCTTTGGTTCGATTGCATTAGCATTATTAAATGATTACATAATTATAATTTTGATGCTTTCTATTTCATGTTGTTTGGAAATGCACATCTGACAACTGTTATTCTCTCCGTCCTAAGCTATAAGACGTTTTGGCATACTATGAATCTAGGCATAACATATATCTAGATATGTAGTAAAAGTTATGAATCTAGAAAAACTAAAACGTCTTATAATCTGGAACGAAGGGAGTATATGCTTACGATGGTTATATTGTTATTGTTATTTTTGCTACAATTAGTCAGTCTGATAAAATGCACCAATTGATTAAAAAAATAAACACTAACCCAACCAGTGCATTCTGGTCGCACATACGAAGACGCATACACGCCAAGCATACTAAGATCGTGAAGGTGATCAGTCGCCAGTCATGCTGAATATTAGATCAGTGAAGTCTCATGGGTTCTCAAAATTCACTATCATGTCATAGCTATGTTAGATAGATAGTCTGGATTAGTTTTCATAAGTACTTCCACTGAATGTATATACCTTTCAATGGTATTGAATCTCGAAACGTGCTAATCATGGTGGTATACTTCGCGATTGAATCCTGGTTATGTACTAGTGGAGTATGTGGATGGTATCTCCATCAATTGCCGAGGTTGATTTGCTTAAGCCTACAGGTTAAGAACTCTACTTCACGGATTACCACTTAACTAAGTAACCAGTACCACCATAGCTCAGATGAGCTTATGGCATTCTTGTATTTAGCGGGCTCCGACACAATGACTTGGTTGTTGAGGTCCTTTAGCTACCTGGAAGTGTCATGTAACTACTCCATACTTGAGTTGATTCTATTTAGACGTGCATTTAGGTTGTTGAAGTCACTTGGCCTTTTACGTAGTTTGGATCGTCGACTAATAGTAATAGATAACGAGAGCATAATTAAACACCAAAAGGGCCGTTGGCGGCTCTGACACTGTGACCTGATTGTAGAGGTCCTTAGCTACCTAGAAGTGTCATGTAACCACTCCATACTTGATTCTATTTAGACATGTGCATTTAGGCTATTGAAGTCACTTGGTCTTTTTATGTAGTTTGGATCGTTGACTAATAGTAATAGCTAGCGAGAGCATAATTAAACACCAAAAAATGGACCGTAAAAGATTTAAGTAACTCCAAACTTGGCAGCAGGATGTAAGGAAAAATAGTTTTTTTAATTACATAATTTCCCATGAAAAATATTTGGATATTTTCTATAAAAAATAGTGGTATAACTTTTCATAAAGTCCATTTGACCTATAAATTATTAAAGCAGTCCAATCTATCACCCTTACAACTGACATAGCATCAAATAGGACAACCGACATGACGTCACGTAGGCATCAGGTTGAAACAAAAACAAATGTTTTAAAAGATGAAGAAGGGACAAACATATGGTTTCAGAGAGCTGGAGGAGGAGAAAATCATGTCTCAAGCATAGACATAGTTGAGGGCATTGAGAGGACCTTTTCCGGGCAGAAAACTATGTACATGTCCATTTGGCCTAGCATCGAACGCCCAAACTCATCAAAAGGCAAGGGGGTTCAAATTCCAGCGGAATTTCTCTCCTCAACTTTAAGAGACCATGTAAGATTTAAATAATTCCAAACAAGGTTTAGTAATATAAAAGCATTATTTTACAAAGGAAAATTAAACCGCTTTTATAGCTCTTCAGGCTAAACGCATTTTCTATAATTTTTCTAGATTAGATCATATTTCAAGATTTTAAATCGCATCCCTTTTTCACAAAAGTATTTGGTTTTTTTAAACACTTCTATAGTTCTGTTGGTAAAAGAAATCATTTGATATCAGTTTAATTCGATTTATCTCTCTCGCACCTGACAGACATCTTGTAGTGGCTTTTGATAGAATCTATTTGATCTTTGAACTATCATGACATTTCGATTTGTGTCTCTCGTAGCTAACGTCGTGTCTCATTATGATAGGTTTTGTATGGACGTGTTTATAGGGTTGAATGTACGCATGATTTATGGCTTATGTGTTGTATACTTCAAAGAAAAATGTCATACGTTCGCTTATTTTTCAGTCATACTTTTTCAGCGAATAAATAGTGTATTTTTCTCTCATAACAAATCAGCGAACAGTATTTTTTAGCTTATCTTTTCCGTGAAGGAAACAGGACCGTCCAATTCTGTCCATGTACTCCGAGACACCGGCTCGGTTCATTAAATATTGGACAAGGTCGGTCCGACTGGAAACCAAAATGTCACGAAGGAATTTGTTTTTAGTAATGTCAAGGAATTTTTTTTTTAACACACACGGAAGTTTCCTGGAATGAACAATGAATAACCCACAGGAAAACCGATTTGATCTGATCTGGCCAAATGAGCGTCCCCACCACGTCAGTGAGTTGACGCCTGAAGGAAGGGAGGAGGAACTGCCAGCCTCAGCCTGACAGGGCAGCCGAAGAAGCGCCGCGCCGGTTCGGTGCGTGCGCTGTGCGCTCTCGTCTTCCCCCCGCTCCCCCCAAATTTCCCCAGCATTCGCATTCGCATTCGGATTTCCCCCCACGGCTCCCCCCCGAACCCCAACCGCCTCCGCCGCGCCCTCCGTCCCATGGCGTCCCCCTCCCTCGCTGCCGCGGCCACCAGCCCCGCCTCCTCCCCACTAACCCTAGACGCCATCCCCCTCGCCTCCCGCCCCGCCCCCGGAGGCGCCGCCACCGCCGCCGCCCCGCGCAAGCGGTCGGTCCTCCTCCTCGACCACCGTCCGCACCCTGCCTCCCCTACGCCCCCGCTCCTCTCCTCAACTGCCGCCACCGCCGCCGCCGCCGCTGCCGCGTCCGCTCCGCACGCGCGCCGCAAAAAGACCTCCCACCCGCCCCGGCCGCGGTGGCAGACCGTGCTCAGCATCGCCGCCAAGAACGCGACCCTCCTCGCCGCGCTGCTCTATCTCGGGGGCCTCGCCTGGCGCTGGTCCCACCCGCCCCCGCCCTCCCCGCCGCCCGACCGCGCCGCGCTCGAGGGCTACGCCGCCCGCGTCGACGAGGTCGAGGCCTCCCTCGCCCGCACCTTCCGGATGATCCAGGTGCAGCTCGAGGCCGTCGACCGCAAGATCGACGGCGAGGTCGGCGCCGCCAGGGGCGACCTTCTCTCTCTGCTGGAGGAGAAGCGGCTCGCGCTCGAGGGCCAACTCACCCGCCTCGACGCCAGGGCCGGTGAGCTCGGCGACGCGCTGGACGGGCTCAAGCGGATGGAGTTCCTCCGGAAGGACGAGTTTGAGAAGTTCTGGGACGAGTTGAAGGGGAGTCTCGGCTCGGGTTCCGGGAGCGAGGTTGATCTGGACCAGGTTCGTGCGTTGGCCAGGGAGATCGTCATGAGGGAGATTGAGAAGCATGCCGCAGATGGGATCGGCAGGGTTGACTACGCCGTGGCCTCAGGTGGGGGAAGAGTTGTCCGGCATTCGGAGGCCTATTTGCCTAAACGTGGTGGTTTGATGGGCTGGATGCCTGGAGGTGACGTGGGGCCGAAGCCAGAGAAGATGCTTCAACCGAGCTTTGGGGAGCCTGGACAGTGCTTTGCCATGCAGGGTAGCAGTGGGTTTGTTGAGATCAAGCTCAAGTCTGGAATACTTCCTGAGGCAGTAACACTTGAGCATGTGTCTAAGGTAAGGTTTTTGGCCACCCAACATTTTAGTCTTGCATGGCTATGCTCTTAATTATTGCTTTTTTTTTTGTCTTTTAAATGTTATTATAAGCAGTGGATGACATTGTCTAAGTACGAATGTAGTAATGTAGGATGCGCCACCAGTTACTGAACTTACTGCTTGTTAAAAGTTTAGATTAGTTTCTTGATGGGCTTAATGCATTATGTTTGTAGCATTGAGTCCAATTGTATTCAATTGCAGATAGAAGCCCCTCAAATTATGTTTCATGATTACAGTCCTAAGCATTTCATGTTAAATTTGAATCGGCTTGTAATTATTATTCCATGTTTATGGGCATCATCATTGCATGCATAAGCCAGTAAAGGAAGAATGAATCTTATTTTTGCAATCAATGCTGGTGCTAGGAAATTTTCTTTCTCGATGTATCCTTACTGAAAAGTGAAAACTGAACAAGACTGACTCTTTTAAATCATGTATTAATATGAAGCTGTGCTGTGTTCTTGAATTGGCTTGCTTTGCTTGCTTTCCTTTTCATCTTGGTAAACAATACTTGCTATTCTCATTTGTAAATATTTGTGAATTGTGATACTGATTAAGCTCTAGTCCAATGCATTTTATTATATAATTGAGAAATGGAAAAATGGTTTGTCACCTCTGCGAATCATTTGTCTGATTTGAAGTGAATTGCATTTTCCACTTTCTTTTCCTGTTGGGAAAATTATGAAATAGTACTACTCAACTTGTTTTTTCCTTGTTATCAATCTTGCAATGATTTGATAATTGCAATTACTTCTTGCAATGGGCTAGCGTGTAGTACAATAATTGTTCCAGATCATGACCTTTATATAGTTTCGGTAATGTGCTAACTGAATACTTATTGTTCGAAACCTGGGTACTCTTGTATTACGTTGACAGTTTTTGTTGGTAACTATTGGGAACAAATGAACTTGTATTGTTAGATTAGTATTGTAAGTGTCATACTATGAAGAGAAACTTCATTTATCTTTGAACAATCTCCTCTTTATGTTGTCCATTTTGATTTTTAAGTTAAGTATTCACTTCCATGCTCTTCCAGACTGTATGTCAAATGATGCTTCGTGGTTTGTTTCCTCTTGATTGTTGCTTCTTTTGAATGAACTTTTGCTCTCGTGTCCTGTTAACTGTTACTGTCGCATTTCAAACAGAAAGGGAAAAAAATGTAACTGTCTCTTAGCAATATTGGCACTATGTAAATAGCTATGCAAGGAATTACTTCCTCTTTGTTTTATCTAAGATGGCAATGCTGAGCCCACTTGTTCAGCTGGTAGAGTGCTGGTGGTTATCTTGACAGAGAAGGGGGAAAAACTCTAATAAGCATCATCTAAATTGCCAGCTTTATGGGGATTTATCTGTAGTTTGGTAAACATAAAATTTGTTAGTCCCCTGTTTGGATCCCATGAATTGAAACTAATAACTAGAAAGTGCTTCCCATTTCATTATTAGATTACTTTCCAATTCCTCTCAATTCCTTGGAACCAAAAATATAAAATGGCTATCGAGTGCATGCATTTATCATCTTTATTTGACCATAGTGAAAACTACACATGTTAGTTCTGAAGCTAGCATGAACACTTGCTCTGGTGCATGACATGCAGGATGTGGCGTATGACAGGTCTACAGCTCCAAAAGACTGTCTGGTGTCTGGATGGTACGAGGAGACTCCTGGTGAGACCCAATCGGGTTATGCTGCAAAGATGGCTTTGGCGGAGTTCACGTATGACTTGGAGAAGAACAATGTGCAGACATTTGATGTGTCAGCCCCAGATGTAGGCGTGATCAATATGATCCGGTTGGATTTCACTTCGAATCACGGAAGCTCGCTGCTGACATGCATCTACCGCCTCCGGGTCCATGGCCATGAACCGGTCTCTCCAGGAACCGCAGGTTTTCAGGCCTGAGTTGTGGAAGCCTTGTGTTTCTATTTGCTACGTGATTCACTTGACCGTCCACTCTTTGTGCTCAATCTAGTTTTGGTCTAGGGCTGTCATGTACACACTGTAAATCTAACAATTGTTTGTTGGTAGCCTGGCGTCTTCCTAGGTCCTAGTCCAGTGACATGTGGTAGGTGGTTAGTTTGTGCTATGAACACATGGAATTTCAACAGTATTTTGTTGTGCAATTGTTTGTTTGAACCTTGGAAAGGCTTGTGCTGTTGTCTTTGGTTTAAGCAAACTTCCATTGATTTCCCGTTTCCAATGATGGATGATCTTCGTAGCAGGAACAGGTCCTTCGCTATTTTTTTGAAGCAGTCCTTCGCTATTTTTTTTGAAGCAGTCCTTCGCTATTTTAAATGTATATGAAAGTCGTGAGCCCCAGATTTTGTGAACCAAGGTTCTTGCTCCATAATTCCATGATGCCTTTGTGGATCAAGGACGTGCACGAATCTCAAAGCTGACCTTCTAGAAGTCAGCTTGTCTCGTCGTCACCGCCTGACCCCTGCGCGTGTCTTCATTCTTTCTCCCTGCCCAACTGAAGGAAGCCGCCTTTGCAGTTTTTGGACGCGGGACGGCCTCCGCCCTTTTCGTCCGTCGCGAGGAATTCCTGCCGAGGCGTAGAGCAGGTACGGCGCGTGGCTCGGAAGTCGGAGCTAACCTCCCACTCATTTCATTTGCTGTCCTTCCTCCCGCTCTGGATCCGCCATCTCTGTGCTGCGTCATTCCGATGCTCGTGCTTTCCCCAGATCTCTCATGCTATCGTCTGACTCCTTGCCGACCGCAATCCGGCTCGGCCCACGCATGCGCTGAATGTGCAGGGCGAAGCATTCGTTGGGGACGAACGTTTAGGGCGGGGATTGGAGAAGACGAAGCTGCGGGTTGGCGCAAGCAAAGCAAATTTGGGGTCCTAGCTTGAAGGGCTACCATCTTTTTTTTTTTGGTGAACTACACATCACATGCCAATCTCCCGTTTCCGTACTCTTGTACTGTGTTTATTATTTTAATTATCTCCTGTAATAGCATTTGTTCTGTCTGTAAATAGGTGGGATCGAATTATCTGTTAAGGTTTCTTAGATTTATGATTTTACATCTATAATTTCTAACTCAATTCTTTGTTTGATTTCATTGCTCTGTCTGTTGGATCATGAAACTAGCGTCTGTTTGATTTTACATCTATAATTTCTAATTATTTTATTTGTTTGATTTCATTGCCCTGTCTGTTGGATGGTGTAACTAGGGTCTGTTTGGTAGAACGCATTTTGCCGGCCAGCTCCATGTGAGAATTTGAAGGATTTTTTCTTACGTGGGGAGCTGAAAAAAAAATTGCTCCTCAAATTCGCCTCTCTCCGCCCATGCCTGGCTGCAGTAGGCTGCCGTCACCCCTCTCCACGGCCTGATTCGCCTCTGTCTCCATCTGTGCCGTCCTCTCCGCCGCGCCTGACCCAGGTAACTTGTCAAACGGACAGCTTCTTGATTCACTTTACAAAGGGAATCAGTTCCCGGAAATTGGGAGTTAAATTCCGTGGATCCATCTTCTAGTTTATCAGAAATAGTTCGAATATATAAGGGACCCTGTGCCGGAGGCTCCCACATGAGTGGGGTCTGGGGAAGGGAAAAACCGAGGCTAGCCTTCCCCCCGCAAAATCTGCGGAGAGGCTACTTCGAACCCGCGACATGGTGACTCAGTGAGACAGCTCTCACCACTGCACCAGGCCTGCCCTTCAGTTCGAATATATATAGATCATAAAACAAAAACAACAGTTGCCCTCGTGTAGACAATATGTTTATTTTATTTTCTGGGACATACCAGTTTCCTGTTGTCCTTGTGGTATACAATCATATGCGTGCAATCTGAAGCCTTAATGTTTTTTCATGAGACCATCCCCCTCTTTTTTTCTCACAGGGATGGCTGGAAAAGGAAGCTATGTTCCTCCACAATATATCCCGTTATACGGCCTAGATACTGAAGAGGATCGTGTCCCTGCTGTGGAAGAGAACCATGCTGCGCGCCATAAACTAAACCGGGATCCAACACAATGGTCATCTGGCATCTGTGCCTGTTTTGATGATCCCCAGAGCTGTATGCCACTTTCTAATCTGTGATCCTTGATTTACAGAAGAAAATATAAAAGGTGCTATTTGGTTGCATGTTAGGTTGTATATAGCAAGTAAACACTAAAATGTAATGCTTTTCTTTTCTCTACATACCAAATGTAGCATGTTCTTGTGTTTATGTAGTGTAATAATGATGAATCTGTGCTTCAGAGAGAAATATTTGAATTCAGCTATGATATATTAGGATAATATTCCTTATTAATCTGTAACCCTTCTTGCCTGTTTTCCTTACTAGTATTGCTTAGTGGTGGATTTTTTGGCTGAACTAGTTCTTGTAGATAAATAACAATATCTCTGCATGATACTTGGCATACATGTGATGTGTTCAATCTGTTCAATTCATTACTCATCTAGCGCACTGCACACATATCACTATGAGCTAGCTGTTTTTTTAGGGAAGTAATACAGTAAGGTTCCATAGATTCTTATTCTGGTAGTGCAATATGAAAGCAGTCCTACTACTGCTCTTTTCCTTACTAGTATTGCAAACATTGTAAACATGTGAGAATGAGTGAATGAATGGGTTGTGACAGTGGAGAATACCTATTTGTGTTCTTGTTTCTAGGAAGCTATCAATAACCTAATGTCGCCCTCTCATTTATGGGTAATAAAAAATTGGAAAGGTCGGAACTACTCATGGTGAATACTGCTAGCTACCATCTGCCCAATCTTACGCAGCTGACTTTGATTTTCTTTTTCAAGTTCAACAAAATACTGTAGGATTGGGATGATATAGATCTTACACTGCTTCAACAAAGCAAATTAATATTCGGTATTATCATGCTTGTTGCTCCTTTGAGTTGTCATTCGAAATAATAGTAGTGAAGTGTTTCCTAATATGTAGCTGTCTCTGTCTGGCTTTACATATAATAAGTTAAAATAATTAGGTTTCTGCTGCGACATTTCATAAGTAAAGTTATGTAGCTTTAAGCGTCAGCGTGTCATAAGTATAAAAATAAGAAGTTTGGATAAAATGCTCATTCCTAATTATTCCCTGATGCTTTGTTTATCGGTGGTTTATAAATTTGCTCAACTGAGAAGGCGACAACAAAATGTAGCCATGGTAACTAGGACCAACCAAACAGCATGTTAGTCAGATGGAACTCTTTTTTTTCTCGAAAAACGCAGGAGAGCTGCGCATCATTATATTAAGAAGTGAAAAATGGGAAAGAACCCATACAACACACCCCAGGCCAGCCAAAAGGCAAGCCCACACACTCACACCAACTCACGCCAACTCACACAAAAACCCCCAAACTCTCTGATCCTTAGGATATAAGCGCGCCCGTGTCTGTTTCGATGGGCGACCAACAGCAGCACTAGGATCCTAAGTCCTAACCCTCTGAATGGGGGGCTAGTAAGATGGAACTGTACTTGAATAGAACATCTTTTGTCTATCTATTGGGTACTCTATATTTATTCAATCCAGTTTGGAGGTGTCATCATCCAATGCATAATCTTGTAATACTGAAAAATCCCATTTACTCGCATAACAATATCTTCTGCCCATTTTTCTAGGTTGTATTGGTGCGACTTGCCCCTGTTTTCTTTTTGGAAAGAATGCACAATTCTTGGGATCTGGAACTCTTGCTGGATCATGCACTACACATTGCATGTTGTGGGGCCTTCTTACAAGTCTATGTTGTGTATTTACTGGAGGTCTAGTATTAGCAGTTCCAGGGTCTGCCGTTGCTTGTTATGCTTGCGGATATCGCAGTGCACTAAGAACAAAGTACAATCTTCCGGTATGTGGTTTCAACCTCTGCGGTTGTTATATTAGTGTTTTTTTATATATTTTACCCTGCATATTGGCAATCAGAGGCAATTTTCTTAATATCCTGCAGCTTTTTCTCAACTACTGTAATTTGGCTATGGGGAGCAGATGAGTAGTGCTGCATATGATTTTTATTTTTGTGTTTAAATATACTAGTGACATACTAGGCCTTCATACAGGGCATTAGGGAAACATCCTCCACTGTTTCTAATAGTGAGCTCTATCATATAGTCGATGTGCCTTTTCTATCCCTAAAGTAGATGATAACTTGATAAGCTGTTTAAATATAATTATTAGGGACATGTTCTTGTATCCCTTTACAGCTATTGTGTTTGCAATTGCATTGCACAAAGTCACTGTCAATGATACGGTGGCTTTTGTAACTGGATGCTTTGAAAGTTTTACATGGCCATTTGCTATGAATATGATGAATTCATAGAAATGTGGTTGACTACCTCTAGAAATTAGTTTATTTGGGGTTTCGGCTGTAGATCATTCTGATTTCTGATGTACTACAACAAAATTTTGCGGAGTTTTAATATTCTACTGTCATTTACCATTAGTGTGAACTTTTTTTTGTCTCTCTGATGACGGGTTAATACTTTTTTCTTGCTCACCCTGGAATGTTTTTCCTATGCAGGAAGCACCCTGTGGCGATTTGACGACACACTTATTCTGTCACTTGTGTGCTATATGCCAGGAGTACAGGGAGATCCGTGAGAGAACAGGCAGTAGCTCATCAGCAACTCATGTGACTCCACCTCCGGTTCAGACGATGGACGAGCCCTGATCTTAACTGATATGAATGTATGTTATCTGACAAACCTTTGGTGTGTGACCTGGCCTGGTGCTGCCTTTGCCTGCCGGCGTTTAACATATTTTTGTTCTGTGCTCTCACAATGTTACTGTGTGGTTTGTAGAGTTGTAAACATGGCTTTTGAACTAGTGAACTACTGACAGTTCACGGAAGTTGTAAACACAGTTGTATCATGACTGTAGCAGAATTGTTAAGTGTAACTTTTTTCGTTATTTATATTGGTGAGAGGATGGGAAGGGAAAAAGAAAAGAAATGCACTTCTGTTGTTGAACTTGGCTGAAAAACACTGCTCCGGCTAAATTGTTGCGAGAGAAAAACACTGTTCCGGCTGAAAAAAGAAGCCGAACAAGCCGAATATGGGGTAAGCCGAACAGGGCCAACTGCCTGCAGATGAACGATTCAATATTGTGGCGAGTGGTATAAATTTCAGTGTATTCAAAAGATTTCGTGATACAAACGTAGCACACGCGCAAATTCTTCAGATTACTTGGCACATACAAAGATACAGTCTCTTCTATTCTGTTATTCCTGCACAAAGTCATATAGTACTAATGAGTTCTCTCTTCCTTCAGGCTTGAGCATCATCATCCAACCAGAGGGTTCACCACATGCCCAAGGAACAGCAGGACGCCACTCCTCTCCTCCACGATGGCAAACAAGAAGGGCCGGTCCGCCACGAAATCTACCGGCGGTGGACCCATCCTTGCACACTCTTGCATGCACATGGCCGTGGCCGCGGCGGCCACGGTGCCGACCTCGTCCACCTCTACGGTGGCCTTGTGGTACACTCCTGAGATGAAGAGCCCGTTTCCACCGGACACCATGCCGGAGAAGTCGCCGCCGGCAAAGGCTCGGTTGACTCCCAGCTTCTGGATATCGCCGGACGCCTCAAACTCGAACGTGAACTTGAACTTTGGCACCATGAACCGCCCTACCGGGACCTCGTCCACCGGCGTATGCCTCCTGATGAACCCCGGCGTCGAGACGGCCTTATCGTAGAGATCACTGATCTTAAGAGCCGCACCGTCGGGGAGGAGTAGAAGCATGTAGAACGCCGCCTGCCGCCCGCCGCCGTCGTTCTTGTAGGGCAGCTTGAGTGCCTTGAAGCCGGGGAACACGGCGACCTGCTGCTCCTTGAAAAAACTCGTGGTCATGAACGGCGCGCGCACGGTGGCGCCGTCGGGGAGATGGAACGGCGCGGCGATGGTTCTCGACCGATCGAACGGCCGAGCCCACGTCCCCTTGAAGTAGATAGCGTTGGCGAGGACGAGCACCGTGGACGAGTTGACGGAGCCGGGAGGCAGGACGTCGCCGATGAGCCCTTTCGTCGCTTCGCTCACGAACGCGTTGACTCGCCGCCTCGCCGCCTCGGGCTCCGAGACGAAGTCGACGGACTCCGCGACCGCCGCGTAGCGCGACGAGGCGGCGTCCCTGAACTCCGGCATGAGCGCCCTGCCGCGCGCCCCGGCCACCAGCGCGAGCGCCGCGTGGAACGACAGCGGCGAGACGATGAAGTTGCCACCCGCCGCCCGCAGGCCAGCCTGCCTCGCGAGCGGCAGGCACGACCCGCCGCCGCCGTCCGCGTCGAGGTCAGGCGGCACCACCGCTGGGACAGAACGGCGGGCGGTGCCAGCGAACACATCCGGTCGCTGGTGTCACCATTCCGGTTCCGGAGCCGCAGGCCCGGCGCCGAAGCCGGCGAAGGGCACCTCGCCGGGCGGTCCCCACGGCGCGTTCAGCGTCGATGGACCATAAAATGGGTTCGCGAACGACGTGGGCATGCTCCACGGGAACGGATCAACAGGTGCCTGCTGCGCGAACACGGGCACGTGCGCGCTCGTCGCCGTGGTGCTGGACGCCGCGACGCGGTGTGCTCATTGCGCACGTGAGCTGCGAGGCCTCAGCTCAGAGCGCTCCGGCTGCTGAGGACGAAGCGCGAGGCGTATGGTTCGTCACGCTGACTAGCATGGCGGGGACCGGGGATCTATTGGCTCACCACCGCCGGGGAACCGAAACGAAAGAACGTACCGGTAGAGTGGTAGTTGATAATTTTGTATGTTCCTTACAGAAAGAAAGAAAAACTTTTTACGGAAAATTGGCGCGAAGATGCCCCCTGCGACTGCCGTGCGTTCTCTCGACGGAAACTCACCGGGGTCGCCGAGTGGCTTCAGCGGTTGCACAAATTGAAAGGCTGGATGGTTGAGTGGGATGAGAATGTTGCGTGTCTGGTGCTCCATTTATGGAGAAACGGGGTTGTATTGAGCCGCTAGTTTCTTCAGTGACAAGTAAGCTTGCTCCAAGTCAACGGAGGCTCTGAGTAAACTAACGAGTAAAACCATTCGGCAAGCGCGTACAGCTTGGTTAGGTCGTAGAGCTTTGATGGTAGCAATGGCGAGCTCATGGCACAGCGTTCGCTTCACGCAGCTTTCACACATCATTAAACTACACACAACAATTATTATATTTAATAAAACTTTCAAAAAATTCAGTGTAGAAAATGTTTGAATCGAAGGGCAGTAACGATGCACCAATTAGGTTCTCATCTCGTGAGGAACAACGAGGGGTACTTCGACCGACAGATCAGCAGCGAAACCGTATCACATTCATAATTGACAAAACAATTTGCTTCAAAAACCTCCTCAATGTGAGGCAATGTAAGGATTAAAAACCATAGGACCAACCGGTCCATTCTAACCTTTTGCTATGATCAACAATGGTTATAAAGAGTCTTCTCTGTAACCGTTTGCGTACAAGTACAGCACAATGGAACACTAGCACATGGAGAAAAGGACATAGCTGGTTTTTGTTTTTCTTTTTTAATTCTGACACAGGTCCTACTTATCGATTTAGCGCTAGAGTGTTGGAACTTCTGGCAATGGAGTTGAACTTTGTTAGCTCAGTTCTATCTTTACACTGGAGCTGCCCTTAGATCGTGTAGTACTAAACACTTGCTTGTAGCTTTTTAGCGTCATGGTTTACTATATTTTTGTTGACTAACTTAAAGTAACCGGAATTTCCTTTTTTTCCCCCAACAATATGGAGATCAAGTAGTCGAAAAAAGGATTGATTTTTCATTCCTAAAATTTCGAAATCCATTATGTCATATCTTTCAGATCACTAAAATAATAGAGATAGGGAAAATATACAGCAATTACGATTTTTCCAGATCCATTATTTTGTCTCGTTCACATCACTAAAGTGAGAGATATTATGTTGGGAAAATGGCACAAGCATTCAGAAAAACAACGGCGTCTTGGCATTCCTCTCGATGAACAAGGAAATGGCAAATAGTTTAGCCACCTCTGCAGCTGCGGCCTGCGGGTGGGTGGATCACTCCGCCAGTGGATTCACCACATGGCCGAAGAAGAGCACGGCGCTGCTCCTCTCCTCAACGATGGCGAACAAGAAGGGCCGGTCCGCCACGAAATCCACCGGCGGGATGGCGCTCCGGCTTAAGCAAATGGACACGGCCGTGGCCGCGGCTGCCACGGTGCCCTCCTCGTCCACCTCGACGGTGGCCTTATGGTACACTCCCGCGATGGAAGCCCCACCTCCGCCGGCGAACATGCCGGAGAAGTCGCCGCCTCCAAAAGGGCTGGTGACACCCAGCCTCTGCATCTCCTCGCTCGCCTCGAACCCGAACGTGAACTTGAACTTGGGGACCATGAGCCGCCCAACCGGGACCTTGCACACGGGCGTGTGCTTCCTGATGAACCCCGGCGTCGAGACGACCTTGTCGTAGACATCTCCGAGGCCGTGGTCGTCGTCTGGGAGGAGCAGGAGCATGTAGAAGTACGCGGCCTGGTGCCACTGGTGGCCGCTCTTGCAGCTGTAGGGCAGCTTGAGGGCCCTGAAACCGGGGAACACGGCGACGTATTGCTGCTGCTCATACCTGCTCGTCGTCATGAACGGCGCGCGCACGGTGGCGCGGTCGGGGAGATGGAACGGCGCGTCGAAGGTTCTTGACGGGTCGAACGGCTGAGCCCATGTCCCTTGAAGTAGAGAGCGTTGGCAAGCACGGCCACCGTGGACAAGCCGACGGAGCCGGAAGGGAGGACGGCGCCGATGAGCCCTTTCGTCGCGTCCTTCACGAAGTCGTTGATGCGCTGCCTCGCCTCCTCGGCCTACAACATGGAACCATTCAGTTACTTGTTTCCATGTGGCATGTGCTGCTGAGATTCACAAAGATTGCTTCACGTTGACAGAATAGCAAACAAATAAATCAGGACGCACCTGTGACACGAAGTCCACGGATTCCGCGACGGCGGCGTAGACGGCACCGGCGACGTCCGCGAACTCCTCCCGGAGCGCGCACCGGCGGTCCACCCAGACGCCGCACGCGAAGGACGTCTGCGGGATGCCGCGCAGCGCGGCGACCAGCCTCGTCACCGCGGCGTGCCGCAACTCGTCGAGCGACGCCGACCCTAGGAAACGCAGCAGCTCCGCCTGCGTCTCGCCGCTCGCGCCCGCGGCCACCAGCGCGAGCGCAGCGTGGAGCGACAGCGGCGAGAGCATGAAGTTGCGTCCCTCGCCGGCTGCCTTGCGCCCGACGCGCCTCGCCAAGCGCAGGCAGCCGGTCGCGTCGTCGTCGCCCGCCACACACGCCCCGCCCCCACCCCCGGCCCCGCCGGGCGAGGCGTCGCCAGGGGTCTCGCCTGCTGGGACGACGACCGTCGCGTTTGGCCACGGGGTCCAGGGTGATGAGAGGGTAGGGGGAGGCGGCGCAAACGTACTGGACGCCCACTGCCAAGGGGCGGCCGGCGCAGCACGGTGCGGCGGCGTGTAGTTGTGCCAGCGAGGAGGAGATGGCTGCTGGGTCGGCTGGGAGGCAAGGTAGCTCGCAATGGCTGCCGTGACGCTTGGAGCGGGAAACTGCTGGGAAGAATGGCCATCCGCGCCGTCGTGCGTCGGAGCGGCGTGGTCGTCTTGGCGCCACGACGAGCTGATGTTCCGCGAGCCAGTCGGGTAGTACGACCTCATCGTTCGCAACTGTACGCTTCGTGGGTGGTATTCTTGTCCGCAACTGTACCATGTGTCGTGATGTTCTTTTATAACAAAGAGTGGGAGGTTTTATAATATATAAAGATCCGTATATGATATATAGCGTAACACCCACGCAGTTAAGCGCGTTATAATTCAAACGCTGGAACACGTACCCGTAAGCTATAGGGCGTGTTTGGCACAACTTAACTTCACTGCTAAAGTTGTTTTTAAGAAAATAGTTTTATGAGCAACTTTCTAAATAAAGCTGAATAATTTTAGAAAAATTATTTGGCAAAACAGCTTTATGCATAGATAGAAGAGAGAAATGAAGGAGAGAGTTGGAATAAGCTAATTTTTTCAGTTTCATCTCAACTCATGTCTTTGTGGGGGAAGAGAAAAACAACTTCATGATTGAATCTATTTTAGAAACGAGTGTTTGGCAAATAAAACAGTTCACAACAGCTCATGAAGTTTTGTGAGCTGTGACAAACAGACCCTTAGTTTGTTCGCCCTGTTCGCTTGGCTTATAAGCCACGAACAGTGCTTTTCTCTCACAACAAATTAGCCAACACAGTACTTTCAGCTATGCCTTATCAGCCAAACGAACAGGACAGTATTATATTATAAAGTTGTTTGCCGTCACGTTACAGGTTTCATGTCACACAAATGTCTCCACGCTATGCTTGTGAAAAAATACCATATACTCTCTTCATTTCAAATTAGACGTTCTGACTAGGTATGTATGTAATATAAACTTCTCAATTATAAAACATTCTGACTAGATACATAGTAAAAACTATAAATTTAGAAAAACTAAAATATCATACAATTTAGAATAAAAGGAGGTCCTGTTTATAAATTATCCATCACACTATTATGAAACCCAGAATTTCACTGCATCTGTTTTGAAATTATTCACTAGTGTCCTTACAAGGAGCAAAAAATATCCACTTAGGTGCTTTTCCATTATATGCCCCTTCAAATATTTAAAAAACAAGCAAAATACTCACATGTTTGTTATTGCATATGTACGTCGTACGTGGCATGCATTTACGAGATTAAAAACTACAATTTGCATGATCAAAGTTGTACACAACTTGAAATGGGTAGCTCAAGATTGTAATATTGGAAACAAACTAATTAGTACTAGAAAGAAAGTAGAACACACTTTAGTATTTTAGTTAATGCAAAGTTCTTTTTTTTTGCGAGGAAATGCAAAGTTCGTTACCAACGTATACATTTAAGAGAGGCGCAATTCACGTATTCAAAACTGTATATAGCTTGAAACATGTTGCTCAATATAACATTAGGAAGATGACATAGAAAGACGCAACTACGTCCGGGTTAAAATATTTACAGTAACTTGAATCAATGTTGGGGATAAAATAGGCAAAAGACAATGGAGTACTTATGGTAAAAATGATAAAGAAATTTCTTATTATTATTTAACGCCAGTGTAAATCTTGTCCATCGGTCATTAGAATTTTATCTATCCTTCTAATCTTCAAGGTAATTTAGATTTTTGTTGAAAAGCGAAAAAATAGGTTGGTCGTTCTATTACAATACGATCAGAAACAAGAGAAATTTTTTACCAATCAATATTTTATTTTATCCCACGCCACCTCGCCACTCCACGCACCCACCGTCATCATAGGACCATGCATTTTCATCTTACATTTTTTTCCCATGCCACCTTGTCACTCTAGCACCCACCGTCATCATAGGACCAGGCCACCTTTCCATTCTATGCACCCGCTGTTGCCATAAGTCCACGATCGAGACGAGCTTCCTCCCCCAATCCTATAGTAACATCCTCCTAACATATTGCTGACTACATGACCGATGTAAGGACAACCACACAAATGTATAAGTAGTCCATATATGGGATCCACGTGATCAATTCATATAACTGCTATTATTTTCTCACATTTTTCAGCTAATAAGATGGGTTCTGCCTGAAATAAAAACACTATTTATTCATCCAAAACCATCCGAAATTTACTGTAGCACGGACCAGCCGAACACGCTGTATATCTACGATCCTGTATCTAGATATCTAGAATAGGGAGAGGGAGGAGTAAAAAAAGTAATATTTTTTATTATTTAAGGGTAGTCTAGGATATTTATTATTGTAGACTACTATAAGTATGGGTAGTCCATAAATTTATGGGCATCTATTACTATGAGCTACTCTATGGCATCTATATATTCAGTCGGTTCGCTTATTGGTTTCAGCTAGGGTTTATCAGTCAGCCAACAGTGTTTTTCTCTCGCAACAAACCAGCATCAGCCGGGCTTATCAGCCCAGAAACCAACCAGCGAACAGGCTCATTGTGTTCCATCCAGCTTGGTAACCAGTGAATATTAGTTTAATTCCCATAAAATGCTTTTGAATACCATTATGGTCCAGCTAAGTAACTAGTGAATATTATTTTGAGCGCAGTGCTAGTGCCTGGAAGTTCGGATGCTCGCGGCTGCTACACGCTCGCGCCAGGCGGGACCGCCCGCACTGCTCCCGCGCTTCCCGCATCCGCAGTTGCACCGCGCTCCATCCCTCCGCTTTCTACACGCATGCACGACGCCCCAGCAGCTGTAGCAGGTGGCTGTGACAGGTGAGTCACATTGCAACATGTACAACACCCAATTTACTTTTGAAACATTCAGATGAAACATTTGCAACATGTGTCTGAACACAGATGAAATACTCGAAACATGCGTCTGAAATACTTGCCAAAACATCTGAAAACACTTGAAAAGACATTGCAAAACATATGCAACATCTAGATAAAAAAAACTTGCAACATATGTGTGAAATATATGCAACATCCAAATAAAAACACTTGCAACATACGTCTGAAAAAACAAATGAAACATTTGAAAGTCTTACAACATACACTACTACAGGAAATTTAACCGAGGCGGGCGAAATGGCTTAACCGAGGCGGGCAAGCCAACCGCCTCGGTGCAAAGATCACGGTTAATCGTATTAACTGAGGTAGGCTCCTTACAAACGTCCGCCTCTGTTAATGAATAAAAAAACAAAAATAACTCAGAGCCATCGGCGAGCCCATTTCCGAGCCCACCGACGAGCCCGTTTCTAGCCCTAACGCCGGCCACCGCGGCGCCACTACCGTGAACCGGATCCACCGCTCACAGATCTGCCCGCCGTTGCCGTCAGTGGAGGCGGATCCGCCAGCCATGGCCGTTGATGGTGGCGAATCCGCCGCCATGGCCATCGATGGAGGCAGATCCACCCGCTGTGGCCATCGGTGGAGGCAGATCCGCCCGCCGTGGCTATTGATGGTGGTAGATCCACCGCCATGGCCGTCGTCAATGGAGGGAGATCCGCTGCCATGGCCGTCGGTGAAGTCAGATCTACGCGTGGGGCCCACCACCGGAGATCTCCCCGTGCACGTCGTAGCCGCGCCACCGGTGGGAGGAGAGAAGGTGTCGCCGCTGTGGAGGAGATGGGCACCGCCAGCGCCCCGCACCGACCACCGAGCGGCCTCCACCGTGGACGCGCGCGGGCCCTCGCCGCTGGGCGCACGACATGGGTGCACGGCGCCCTGAACCACCGGTAGAGAGTGGAGGGAGGGGCGGAGAGAGGGAGAGAGATGGCGCGTTGGGGAGAGCGAGGGAGAGCCGCCACGTCTGAGAGGGAGGGAGAGGGAGGAGCTGAGATCAGTGAAAGTGAAACCCTAACTATCGGTATATATAGAATGAGCGGATATCGGGCCTAGATGAGTTGCCTGCTTGGCCACTGTTTATTGAGGCGGGCCTTATAAGGTGACCACCTCTGAAAATGGATTAACCAAGACGGTTGCGTTATAATGCCCGCCTCGGTTAATAGGCATTAACCAAGGCGGTTATATTACATTGTCCACCTCGGTAAAATATTAACCAAGGCGGTTGTGTTATAATGATCGTCTCGGTTAATAGGCATTAACCGAGGCGGTTATATTACATTGCCCGCCTCGGTAAAACATTAACCGAGGTGGTTGCTGGGCCGGCTGCCCTACCACGAATAACCGAGGCGGGCAGCCGGCCCGCCCGCCTCCGAGGCCATTTTGAAAACGCCTCGCAAAAGATTTTGTGTAGTACTGATACGTGTATAGCAATTACAACATATCAACATCCCGATCTACTTTTGCAACATGCATATAAAACACTTGCAACATACCTCGGAAACATCTGAAACAATTGAAACATACGTTTGCAACATACGGCGGGAGAGACTAGGGCGGTCGATTTCGGCCGTCAGGGTAGGAGCCGACGGCGAGCAGCGGCGCGCGAGCACCACCAGCGGGCCGTGCTCGTGGGTGCCCCTTGGCTCGACCGGGGACGATATGAGGCGCCCTGGCACGTGCGCCCAGCCACCATAGGCAAGGGCGGCAGCGGCGGCGAGACATCCCAACGGCACTAGGTTCAGGAAGAGGCTGGGGAGACGCAGCACGAACTGAGGGAGGGGGCAGCATGGTTGGCTTGGGTGGAGGAAGGAGGCAGTGGTGGCGGCGTGAGGCTCTGCTACTGCCAACGGATGTGAGAGAGACCGAGAGATGGGATGGGCGAGACAGGAGCAGGGAGTGGAAATTTTTTTTTCTTGAGAGAAGCGAACATATATGGAGTGGGAAGCCAAATATTTCCGTTATTTTAATCCCTATAAAATGCTTTTGAACAACATTATGGTTGCTTTAAGGCAATAGCATCAAATGCAATAGCACAAGGAAAACCAATAGATCACCTAATAAACATTAAAATCTCAAGGCCGTGATCAAAATTGATTGAGTTGTCTTATGAGACTACTCAAATTCTTGTGATACGGCGAATCGCATGAGAAATTTGGTGTCAATTCATATATTATTCAAACAAAATAAGCCATCTGCCACGGCCCACACAACAGGTCATAATCGCATTACACAATTCTCCCAAGGCAATGACATCAAAACTGATTTCTGAACTCACATTGGCTTAAGCATAACTAGAACACACTGAAGCTTTGATAGAAAAGGCAAGTAGTTTAACAACAATGAATTGTTGACAAATCCATTCATAAACAAACCTTAGGACCAAAATGTATCTGGCGTCAAGCTCACTGCATGTGTGTCATTCCTCGATAAGCTTGAGTGGCTATGTTTCAGTTTGGAACAACAATATTAGCAGACTAAAAGACAACCGTGTCAAGCATGGTTCCTAGGGTCTGAACTATGTTTGATGACATCAAATTCGACACATGCTCTTCCAAATGCTTTTTTGCATCTTGCCGACCCACATTTGCTATCGCAAGTTTCTCAGGTGGCAGCTCGTCCTCCTCTTGCACTGCATTGTTGTACTTGATGGCTAGGTTCAGCATTTCCTAGACAAGAATAGACACAATGTCAATAACAAAAGAAATACTCAAGTATAAAGCATCAACAAGGAGAAAAAAATCATCTCAGTATACAGCTAAAGGAAGCTGGGTAGTATAGGCACCTGGACAGTCTGCTCGTTGGTTTTTGAATGAGTGTCAAACCTCTTCAAAATTAGCCCATCGGTCCATTTCTTTTTGTGCAAGTTCAGCAACATTTTCTCCTCAAGCTCATTTTTCCGGTAATTGATTGCAATTGAGTAGTAGTGTCTGTTCAGCCCATGGATAAGAGCCTGATAAAGGACAGATATGGTCAAATTATTTATAAGAAAGGAAAAACAAGTTCATATGATACAATATTACTTAGTAATTACCTGAATAGATGGCTTATTTAGGTGCCCAACATTTGATGTTGTCTGCCGTGGCTCCTGCCCAAGCATCATGGTCTGAGGATTAATGAGGCGGAATGCATCAATAACCACCTTCCCCTTCACACTTTGGATGGGGTCTATCACAACAGCAACCGCCCTGGGGTTCAAAGCTTCAAAACTCTGCACATTTATATATTAAACAAATTTAGGCCTATGAGTGCACAGTGTTTGGCACTATGCAACTTATCCTATCATTACCAGGATTTTTTATACCCAGATCATATAGATATATAGAATAAGATACAAAACAGATTATGCAAAAAGTACAAAAGGTAGTTGATAGAAGAAAAACGGTAGTTGATAGAAGAAAAACTCCAGTGAGTTGGGATCAATAATTAGCCATGTCTCCCATTTTTCTTTTATATATAAATAAAAAAACATGTATCCCTGGCGAGGTTAACTAAATAAACTACCAACAAGATAAGTTGCTGATAACTTTCAGGGAGAAATGGAACCTACACAATGAAGGCAGTGAAACTGAAAACATAGGCAATAGGGGGAAAACGAAAAGCTACCTAGTGCCTCCAGTTGATCAATTATAGTATAGCACATTATCATATCCATGTTTTATTAAGAAAAAAGCACATCAGTATTTCATGGAACGACATATAGCAGAGTGGGACAACAACAGCTATCCTATTTTGACAGATCAAGTCAAAAGAACCCTCTTAAAAGACAAGTGGATTTGCATAGACCTGCTGAGTGTTGATATCAACGCCTGATAGCCAGCAACCGAAGCCAGGATGTGAGTGATACCAGCCTACAACCATTTCTGGCCTGTAATAAAAGGGAAAAAAAATCTCAACATACTTGTTTTCCTACAGAATATAACCGAGTAAAAACAATAATGATTATTACTAGGGATGCAAGTGGGTTTGTCAGTGAACCCACAAATGGGCCATTTTAAGCGGGTTATTTTGCACAAGCAAACCTACTTGCATACCTGAGTAAGACAGCATTAAGCAAAGAGATTTATGGCCAACAAAAAACATAGTTCATAAACTTTTATGATACACAAGAAGGCGTGTGCCACATGCCATGTATGAGCCACAACAACCTCCCGCTGTTTGCGTAATTAAAAAACATGAGTGCATAATTGATGTATCAAGAAAATCAGTGCGAACTCTTCTCAAATATTCCAATTGAATAGCAGCTAAGTAGGTTGCACAATCTAAAGCTGGTAATAATAATTAAAATACTAAAGCAGGCTGCAACATAACAAAGTTCCATTTACAAGTATGAGATGTCAACTTCCAAAAAAACTGTATGTGCAAACAATTTTTAGGGCAATAAGTGCAAACAACTTTTAATTTCCAAAAAAATATATTATGTTTACAAAATATGTTAATGATTAATTGGTAGATACATTTATGCATAGTCTTACAATTAGGAAAAACAACTAAATATGTGGCCACAGATATTATGTCTCAAACAAACCCACAGCAGGGACATTTTTAATAACATTATGAAACATTAACATAATGCTTAGCCCAAACAGGCTAATGCTTAACCCATTCAGGCCACCACAATTTTTCAGTGTATTGATCTTTAACATTACTGTGTGTTTTATAAACTGTTAACTTGCTCTGGAGTGAGATTTTAAAGGATTGTGATCAGACTTCTACAACACTATCATTATCTCTCAAATCATTTATGCAGAAAGTCCATCAGGATCCAAACCATATAACTTGTGGGCACCATCACAGTAAAATATCTGTGGGTAAGATTAGCTTGTAATTAACAAAATTACATGGGTAATCAAAGCATCAAGATATAGACATCATCTAATCTATATATACAACATGAACTTTTAAGAATATAGTCGTATCGAAGACCATGCGAAGTCAAATGTGTTAAGTATTTTTTTTCCAAGTCAAATGTGCCAAGTATTTTTTTACCAAACTTGCTAAGTAGTAACGCCATTGCCAATGCCAATTGTTGCCCTGAAATTTTTTCTATTTTCATTTATCTTAATCTGGAAGGGCAGGCCTGGTGCAAGCGGTAGTCTTACCGCCTGTGACCAGAAGGTCCCGGGTTCGAGTCGCGGTCTCCTCACATTGCACAGGCGAGGGTAAGGCTTGCCACTGACACCCTTCCCCAGACCCCGCACAGAGCGGGAGCTCTCTGCACTGGGTACGCCCTTTATTTATCTTAATCTGACAAGCTCAGATTAGGGTGGTACTTCAAAATTACTATCCACAAGAAGCAAAGGCCTTAATTTAATCCAAACAAGAAACAGCATTGCAACCAACAGACACATATCTGGACCTCGGTGCAGTTCAAGAGCATGATCCTACACAATTTTACTAACTACTAGTACGAGCAAATCAAGCACTAAATGTGAACCAATAAAACTAAAAGTTGAAAGGAAAAAATCATGCATGGATTACAGATCCACTGATAGAACCATCAGCGGAACCCTACCTGCCGGTCTGCTTGAGCATGTCAAGCATGTTTGTCTGGAAGACGTGGTCAACGGCCTCGACGCTGACCCCAGTCCCGCTCTGCGGCATGGCAAAGACGTCGACGACCCTGACGGTGTAGTCGTCGACGAACTCGCCGAGCATGAGGCCCATGACCTCCATGGGCACGCCCGCCCTCCCTGCAACCGAAACCACGCGTCAGGCCCGAGCGCGAGAAAGAAAGCGGGGGGGAAACGGAGACGAACCCTAACCCTAGGTTCCAGGGAAGAGAGGGAGGATCCACGCACCGTGCTTGAGCATCTTGAGAAGCGCGAGGGAGGAGATGTAGACTTGCTCGGAGGAGTCGAGCAGCGGCGAGTCCGTCGGCGGCTGCCCCATGCCGGAGGCGCCGAAGATCCGCTGCAGCCGCTCCATCTCCGGTCCCGCCGCCTCGCCTTGCTCAGCTCTCTCGCTTCGGCTGGGTTCGTTCGATTTGCTTGCGACTAGTGAGAAAAAATCGTGGGTTGGCTTGCGGCCTCGGCCGCCGTTTTATTAAATTTCTTTCTTCGACCGCACGCCTTGTGCCGGGACCGGATCGGCCACCGCTGGGCCGGTTCGGAGTACAAGCGTGGTATGGAAGCAGGCTTTTGTCCGGAGAAAGAAAGAACAAGACGGCACTGGTTCGGCCCAGTATTGGCTTGGCTGGGTTTTACGTGGGCTGCCCGCGAGACGCTATCCACTTTTGGGCCGCAATTTTATTCTTGGATTGGACCACGGGACCGCGCTTCGCTGCAAAGCTCTATCCTCCTACAGTCTCAAAAAAAAAAAAAAAAGAGTAGTCGTAGCAACTTTTCAGCTAAAAATTAAGGGAACATATCTAGTGCAAACCAATCTCTCCGTGCAAATCGTGCAAACCAACTGCGGGGGAGAGGTGGGAGGGGGGATTTGTAAAAGTGTAATTACGCCCGCTTCTAATTACACTTTTGCAAATCTCCCCTCCCACCTCTCCCCCGCAGTTGGTTTGGACGGTTTACATAGAGATGTTGGTTTGTACTTGATACATTGCCAAAAATTAAAGCTACTACTAGCTTCCATAGAAAGAAAATGGAAAAGGAAAGCTACCAATCTGTATCTTTGGCCTTTTGCCCCCCTCATATCCGAGAAACCTCGAACTTTGTTGTAGGCAATTATGTATGAGTTCAAGCTTTGCCCCTATTTTAATTTAGAGTTTTTAATAATATCGTGGTTTATAAAATATTAAGATTTTAGAGTGCAATGAACTGATTGGATGAAAAAACTTTATACTCTCTCCGTTCTAAATTATAAGTCACTTTGACTTTTTCGGTTCACCTATTTTACTATATAGATAGATATTCTATTATATTTAGATGCATAGTAGAATGAATGTAAAAAAAAAGAAAAAAAAAGTCATCCTACATGCATCCCTTTTGCCCCGAAACATGGCATTATTGCAAAACACAGCCAGGTTAACGCACCAACGAAACTGGCGCATGCCTTTCTTTACACCGTAGCAGCAGCCGCGCTTCTTTATGTTATCCCTCCAGCGCTGTGCCATCATGCCAAACGCGGATGCTTCTCGATGCAACAACGGATATGCGTGCCCTCCCGGCTGATTCATCCATCTCTATCTTTTTTTTTTCCTTGATTCCTCTCTGATTATTAAGTCTGTTCACTGATTCGTTTCTAGGCTAATAAGCCGATGCTGATTTATTATGAGAGAAAAACATTGTTGGTTGACTGATAAGTCTTTGCTGAAATCAACAAGCTAACGAGCTAACAGGCTGATTGTCCGCATCATATCTTCAGCCTGTTCGTTTGGCTGTGGCTTGTCGTAAATAATCGTAAATTTCCAGTCAAAACAATATTTTTCTCTCACACAAACCAGACAGCAGTACTTCTTCACAAACCAGCAACAAAACGAACCGACCAACCAACAGGCTGCTTGATCCCCGTCAAATCGCAGTGCGTTAAAGCAGTATGCAGGTCCAATCCAAAGCGAGGAGGCAAAAAAGAAAAGGTAATGTGTTTGGCCACTAGCCAGCACGGACAGATCAGAGCACCACACATGCGAAATGAGCTCATTCGTGTTGCTATTTCGTGGCTGACCATTATCGTGTTCAGCGATTTTATTAAGTGCGTTTATGTTCAGTGAACATCAGACGACGTATTTGGACCTGACACTTCCAAACTTTTTCTGCGGCTGGAGCAAGATGCCTAGAGCTAATCGGGTTGCTCTTTTCTCCGCGTGCTGCCACCATTCCTCTCCTAGCCGCGCGCATGTGCTTGCTGAGCCCAGTCCAGGTCCAGGTGCCGTTCGATTTGACAGCTCGTCGTTTTGTCAGCTACGCTGCCGCTGCGACGCCGGGGCACGACGTGCACCAATTTTTTTACAATTTGGCTTTTTTTTTAAAAAAAATTTACGTTTGGTCTTTTAAAAGTAAACTTATCTTTGATCCTAGGGATCGATGTCAGGACTCATAACGCCAAGATAACACGTCTCGACACCACAAATCTTGGTTCCAAGGTGTCTGGCCATGCACAGCAGGGCATCCTAGGTGGCGTTGACGTGGCCGGTTCCTCGGCGCCAGAATACATGACGCCGAGGTCAGCGTGCCGAGCATGCATTCAAAACCCATGGCCAAGTTTCCCTTACCGATGCTACTCTCATTTCTTCCTCCTCCCTCTTCCTAACCCGTTCAATCTTTTGAATCGACGAATTTAACCTTAGATACTTAGATTTGATCCATACATATTCGCGAGCAAGATATCCTCTCTCCCCTTATCATTTTTACACATTGATTTGGTATATATTACGTCTATTTTATAACCCTAGATACGTTATTACCTAATGTTTGAAGTGTTTTTTTTATTTTTTGTATTATGTAACGGTAGGATGCCAAGACGTGGTAAAGCTAGTAAGCCAAGTTAATCTCTTATCATCGTGTTATATTATGTTTTTATTTATGTGCAACAAATAGAAAAACTCTAGGTTTAGGGTTTAATGTTCATTGCTTTCGGTTCTTAGAATAAATTTGGTTCAATTGTAGTTATGTCCGGATGACCAGAAATGCCTTCGACCTGTTGCCTCTGTCTAGTGGTATTCTAGTGCCCATGTGCTTTTTGCGGCGATCCTTGCAAGGTAGCCAAGTCCGATGAAGATGACACGTATAGGCAGAGGTATTAGATGTGTGTCAATTTTGCGTTTGAGCCTACACTTCGTCAGCGCCGCATTAACAAGATGGTGAGAAATTGATGTTGTTTAATATTTATTTTGTGTCAAATGAAGTCTTACATGATTTATTTGTTTTGTAACAATTACATTTATTGCAGACCCCTCCACCGCTCTATGATTTTGAGCAGTGGATCGACACTGAGATCAAGTCGGAAGACAAGAAGTGGATGCAGAACTGTTACGGTGGGAGGCAGAGGACAAGGAGATGATAGAGAAGAGACGCAGAGAGGAGGCTCTAGAAAAGGAGCACAAGGAAGAGGAGGAAAGGAGACGTGTTGCTTCACACAGGGAGGAGAGGGAGAGGAAGCTTGAGCGTGCGCTCCGAGCGAAGGCAGCGATGGAGGAGAATCCTGATGCCCAGAGAAAGAGAAAGTGGCCTTGTTGCACTCAGTAGTCTTCATAACTTGCTAGTTCTATGGTATATTCATGAACAATGTTGTCTAATCTTGGACTTTGTATTATGTTGTCATGTAATGCACTTTTAGTTTGTCATCATGTACTTCAAATGTTGTTATGTTGATTAATGTGCTTTATTATTGAATCTTTCATAGTGTTGTTGGTTTTATTATTTGTTGTCGTAATATTGAGTTTAATATTACATAGGTAGTGAAACGAGCTCACGTAGTGCAAATAAAACGTAACGAAGTAGTGGATTATCTAATTCAACACACACAACACATGAAATGACATGTGATAATATGTACCAAATAAGGGTACATATTTCCTTCTACTAACCCTAGCATGCCTTAGGTGATTAAACCAAAAAAACAAACACATGGATGTGGCCCGTTAAAAATATTGGTTTATCCTAGTAGTGTGGTCATATAGCAAAGTGTGTTGCACCTTCTCCACAGTATCCTCCCATTATTGTTGGTGGTGGTGACGGAGGTGGCGATGGAGGACCCTTGTTCCTGTGATTAGGGCAGGTGCAATATGGATCATTGCAGAGTGCCTCCTGTGAACTGGCACCATTGCTGTCGTCTTCCTGTTCGTCGTCCTTGTAACCGCTGTTAACTTCCCTTTCTAGATCAAAGATACGGTCCTGCAGGTAGTAGATGTACTTCGCATGCGGATAAATAGGTCGAGGATCGACCCACCCAGTGGACCCACCTAAGTTTTCTTCGGTCAAGGAAGACTGTAATAAGTATGTCATGTAAATTGTATAGAAAAGGAACATATTGAAGAAACAAATAGTAATAAAAATTACCCATACTCACGGGCATTTAAAGAAACTACGACCTCCATCTATTTCCTCAGTGAACATCTGCACTAGGCAGTTCTCACCATGCATGCATTTTGGCCACTCTTCTTTCCGTTCATCATATCCTCTCAGTGGTGTCTCTTTGGTGAAATCACTTTTATTCTCAATTAGGAACCTTTCATAAAGAGCTTACTCAAAGAAATCGGGACCAAGAGAACCCTCCCACATAATGGTAGTTCCATTCCCCTTTCCTCTCCCTCTGGACGACCCTCCAAACATTGGTACCGCAACGAAAGAAAATACTGAGTAGTGCTCTTCTTCCTTGTTGTGTGTGTGAATGAGAGGGAGTGAGGGGTTATTTATAGGTCGAGAGGAGGAATGGAGGCCTCTCAATGTGCCATGTCAGCGATCCGTGTGCCTCTTCACCTCAGCCCTTGGACCAAACAGTAATAAGATGGATGGTGGAGATGGAGTGGAGTTGTGCTTTCTTGCATGCCTTCCTATCTTGAGCAAACCGCCATTTCTATAGGTGTACTATTCTTTCAGAATACGTATGCCACGGACGTTGGAGAGGCGGTAAGAAGCACCTAATCAAGGTTGGGCCCAAGGCGAGCCTATAGGGGGGCGGGCAACCCCAGGAGTCGGTCGACCCTTAGAGACACCATCCTATAGGTGTACTATGTAATTAAAGTGATAAATCACTGCTGTCATCGTACTCCTCGTCCTTGTACCTGAAAAGTCTATTTTTATTGTTTGAAAAGCCTAGATTCGTTCGCTGTTACTAAAAAGCCTAGATGCTATAGGTGTACTATGTAAGTGAAGTGATAAATCGCTGCTATCATCGTACTACTCGTCCTTATAACTGAAAATATATTTTCATTGTCTGAAAAGCCTAGATTCGTTCACTGTTACTGAAAAGTCTCATCTGCAAAACGTTTGTACAATACGATTGGACTATACACGTTCTAATAAATTTACATTTAATCTATGTACTATATTTGTGCCTTTTTATCAATGTAGTATAATTAATGATTCACGGAAAAAATTCGTAAAAATTTCCCTTGTTTCCTGAGCATCCACGGTTACAAACAGAGACATCATTATACAATCCAAATATTTAATCGTCCAAAGAGCACAATACAACCACATCGAACATCACAATCAACATAACATACCCTGCATAGTCCAAAATGTCCATATAGTCCCAAATAATTATAGGAAAGTAACTACATACTTTCCAAATCTCCACACATGCAAAATAAGCAAAGTCCATGCAACCCAAATAGTTGTGGCATCGAATCTAAGTTGGTACCATAGTCTTAACCTACAAGTCATCGTCACCGCCTCCTGGTTTTACCCTTACCCTTGTGGCCAAAAGCGTCGGTGCCTGGAGTGTACGTGCAAGGCGAACGGCATCGTCTCGTTCCTGCAACCTACGTAGGCTCAGTCGAAGGAGCGTCCTGGAGCTGAGACTCAGCAAGCTCATCATAACCACGCTCCTTGGCCTTGTCGTCGTCTTCCTCATCGTCCTCGTCTCCGTGGCCTTGGAAAGTGTCCACAGTCGCAGTGCTAGTACCTCCGTGAGAAGAAGTACCGAGGCCTACAGGTGTGTCCCATTGTCGTGCGTGTGGCCCATGTACGTCCATCGAAGCGCTAGTACCACAACCACAACAAGCTGCAGCACGCCGCAGTCTACGTGCTAGCCTCTATCATGCAAAGATGCAATTAGTAAGCTGTTGAGTGCATACAAATAAGTTATTATTCAAATGAATGCCATATCATCATCATACTACCTCTGTTATGCTAGATGTCATGCTTGAGCAGTGAGATATTAAGTAGAAAACCACTAGCTCAAACAACTTACTTAAGCATAAAACAACAAGAGGGCTAATGTCGACTTACTCTAAGAAAGCTGTTTAGTGTGTACTCGTCCACGCCTGTCCTTGGAAACCGTTTGATCTCAATCACAGATTGCTTCAGCGTGTTGCCCTGAAAAAAAAAAACAAATATAAAAAGCTGGGGCCGTTGTGCTCCAAGCCAATGCCAGATAGACAACGAAACGTGCAGAGCAAGCAGTGGAGGTGTACATAAATTCAACACTTGCTCAAAATTAAATAACACTAAAAAAGATCTATCAAGAGTAAAGGATCTATTAATGGACTGGGTTCAGGTCAGGGTCCGAGGACTGAAGGTGGAGGCAAATTCGCCCTCCAGGGGAATTTGTAAGCCCTGAACCGCCAGGGGTACCGAATAATGGCGAGATCTCTTGTCAGCAGCTGACTCATCCCTATGGCAGGAGGCTCTGATCGTTCTGAGACTAGTTTATTTCTTGCCTATTCTAAAGAAAATGACATGCTTTGTATATATAGATCTATGTGTAACATGTGTACTAACAGACTGATAAGGCTAACAGATGGGGTTTCGTAAAAAAAAAGTTTCATAAAGAAAGGCTAACAGATGGGTATGGATCTAGTAAACTATAATTAGCTAACCATGCATTGAAGCCAACTATCATGTAAATCATGTGTGCATGCTAATCCAGCTTGCTAGTTCCTGGACGCGAGCTGCTTTTGGTTGGTGCACTGCTTCTGTATGCTGCTTCTACCTTGCCGTGTACCCGATGGCCCTAAGCCCATGGCCCCATAACACATCAAGTACCGTGTAATTTGGATTAAGTTTTTATTTGTATCCGTAAAATACATTAGCTCTAAATTCTGAGCTCTCAAGGTCCTCAAAGTTATCATGAGATGCTTCTATCAAGTTACCAGGAAGCTTTGCGTGTCAAGAACCCATTTTTTGGTGGTACCATAATACATGTTGAACTAGTGATTTTTCGAGCCTCTACTTTACTGGCATCTTTCTTATTGATGCCCAGTTCGTCAAATTTTTTTTTTTGCATTAAGTGACATTTTATAAATTTGTTTGCTTACACTAACAATTTCAGGTCAAACAAAAGAAGAACAATCGTAAGGTTAAGGAGAAGGAAAGAGAAGAGAAATCTGATTCAAATTTTCTAGAAAGGCGTCTGGATGGAAGCACAAATCATGACGGGAGGACTCTAAGCAGGTAGGGCAATCTGCTGTGAAAGCTGATAACTTTGGAGAAGGTGCTTCAGATTTATCAGACAAACTAAGTGGATCAACAGAGGTATGCCAAACTGACACGTGTGATACGATTATACAACCTGTGAATGCAATGAATGATGTTGGTATTGAGATGAACAATTCACAGACATGTAAAGATGACGATTCTACTGTGGACATCGAGACACTGGTAACATCTGTGTCTGCTGCTGTGAACAGCATACGAGGCAAAATAAATAATTTGCTAGACAGTACAAGTCTTATAACGCCTAATAGGTCAGTTAGCATTCCATCCAAACTTCGCAATATTTCTCTTGGCAGCTTGGATTTAATAATTTATCATAACTGAATCGCAATTTGGCGCAACAGAGGAAGAAGTCTAGCTGCTCAGACCGCAACATGTCTGTCTATGGTCCAGCTCCAAGGCGTGACCAGGAGACTGCTCTACTCACCTTAAAAGATCGGCTTCGTGAGCTTGGGCAACGACTACATGAGGTGAAGCATCTGTTCTCAAAAGGTATTGGGCACTATTTATAATTATGCTTTAATTGTTATTGAATGTTCACTTTAATTTAGGACAGATCTGCCTTACTCGGGCGCACTCTTTAAGTTTATTTTAGCTTTATCACAATTTTATACCCCTGAGTCTGGTTTGCATTGTTGATATACTCAAGATATAGCTGCCGATTTTCAATTTGGAATTTTAGATCATCTTTTTGAGATACTTTTTTTCGCTAAAAACATTACTTCATGGTTTTTGGCTAAGATTTTCATTGTATTTGACTGAATTATAGTACTTATAGAAAACTCTAGGATTTTTCTGGTAAATCTACAAAATGTAAGATGCAGATCTATGATGCTATAAATACAATGCTTTGGAATTTGATTGCGAATGCTACATAGTTCAATTGCAGGGACAAACACCAGAGCTGTTGCTCTAATACTGTGGATATGTTTTGGCGAGATAACACATATCACTTGATTATCATGATCTAATTGGCAGAGCAACAATACTCCCTTTTCTGTTGTATATGTACAGAAAGCACACACCACCTCCAGCTCTGTGAATACGCTGTAGCTGGATACATGAAGATTGCATTCTAAATGTTTTGTTTCTTCTGAAAAAGTATATTTGGTGACTATATTTGTAGCATATTACTTGGTAGATGTCCTACAAAAGAATTTGGTGATTCATTTCTTGAGTTCGAAGCTTATTTAATCTTACACTAAGATTATACATATTCTGTAGCACTTCTATCTATTCTGTAGTGACTATACAGAAAGAAATTGAGGGCAGGGAACTGCTCAAGGTCCACTAGGAAAAGAAGGCAGCTGCTGAGGCCACAGTGGGTTCATCCATGCCCTGTAGTAGTAGGTAACTGTCTGCTCGTCTGCATGATCAGGTCACTGACCAAAGTTCTGTCTCAGCCAACTAATGAGTACTCCAAAGGAGCGGGTACCCAGTGTCTCTGGAGAAAGCTCTCTTCCAAGGAAGACCTCCACTCTACCTCTCCAACCAGCAGCAGTTCAGTGCCCGATAACTGGGCGGCCACTAATACGGACACCCAGGAACTTCTACATGTCCTGAAGAGTAACAGTCATCTCACCGCAAGGTAGGTGGAAGCTGTGAGTCTTCGGCCTCCATCTACAAAACAAGAAAGAAGTACTATGGTTATATGCACATCGAGAACCAAAAATATAAATGGAAGTGAATCTGTTCATAATTATGGTACCTGTCGACTAGAGCTGAGATCACCGTGGGGTTGAAGGCAGGCAACCCACGGCAAACCTAGAACGATATAACGTCAAGTCCAGCCCTCTCAAGGAGAGGAGTGTACCTATCGTCGTACCGCATGTCCTTGAACTTATCGTGGGTTCGAGGACGAAGATGGTACAGTTCCTGCAAAGAATAGAAATTATTAGAATAATTCGTGAACACAAGTACATGTGCAGAGGAAAAATAACAAACAGAAGTAAAGTCGTTACCTCCCCCTCCGCGGTGAGTCGTCCTCGGTGGTTCTCCTCGTAGTACGGCTCCAGCAGGTGGAACGGCTCCATCCTATAAAATATAATGAGAAAGTACAGATTAGTTTTATATGAACAAATAAATAACTTTTTGGTACTAGTAAACATGCATGTGAAATATTAGTTATTTTCACCTGTCTAAGCGACCAATGGCATGTACGTGAATTATGCCCAAGTCTACCACATTTGCCACATTGGTTCTGCTCGGGGTCAGTAAGAAAGGGGGTTGCTCTCCCTCGCCTCGTTCTACCTGGAAACCTGGTCTATGACCATCTTGTGCCTCGTCCTCTTCCGGGTTCCACGTTTGTCCCAACGTGTACCTGGATCCGCAATGTATTTTGGCCCAGTGTAAGGTGGCCACTGACCCTCGTCTAGGAAAGGCTCGAAACGGGGAGACCAAGTCTGTACCAGGCTGTCAACACTGAACTCCCACGGTATCTGGGTCTCGTAGGCAAAGTTGCGATGCTAAGATGCTGCAACATAATGAGAACAAGGAATGTGGTACTGCCTGGTTTTCTCACATCGGTATGAGAAATTACTAAGTACCACAATATAACTCCTTGATGGCCGGACCTCACCATCGGACGTTGTACCACCCCTTTCTATGACCTGGTACTTGCCGGTGCTGTGGTCAAAGCAATCGACGTCATGTGTGGCAGCCCTTTCCTTTGCCTTGTCAAGATGCTTCTTAGGTTAAGGTTCCCATTTCTGATTATTACTCTGTAGTGCCATTGCTTGAGCGTGTCTCTCATTAAACCATGCAACTAGCCTATAAAAGGTGAATAATACAATGGCATCGACGGGCATGGCACGTATACCCTTGAGTACACTATTAAATGACTCCACCATGTTGCTAGTCTGAAACTCGTACCTCCATCCACCATCGTCGTAGGCTCTTGTCAATTTCTCAGGTTCTCTCATCAATCCTCTCAGCAACTGCCTACCTTCAGCGTTTGTTGCCGTTTTTAGCTGCTCCAACTTCTCCTCAAAGAATGGCACCTCAAGCATGCGAGCAACCTCCTCGAATAGAGTAAAGTTGTCCTTTGTACCATCCTTCCGAAGTAAATTCTCGACAAGGTGTCGAGTGCACCAACGGTGGTGCAATGGTGCATACCCCAGAATCTGCTCCTGTACGGCACTGAGTATGCCCTGATGTCTATCAGTTATGACACCTACCTCCCTATGAGGGCCAATGACATGGATCCTAACAAGCCGCAAGAACCATCCCCAGCTATCTTTGTTCTCCCTCTCCACCAAAGCGAAAGCCAAAGGAACCAATGTGTTGTCTGCGTCACATGAAATGGCTACCAAAAGTGTGCCCATGTACTTGCCAAGAAGAAAAGTACCATCAATGGATAACACTGGATGACAGTGCCTGAAGGCCTCGACGCACTGGGGAAAGCACCAGAATGCACGAAAGAATATCTGCCTCCCGTCCTTCCATTCATTCGGCTTCGGGATATACACGTAATGCATGCCTAGATTTGCTGCTTTCATTGCATTGAACATTGCAGGCAACTGCTCGTACCCCTCCTCCCAATCCCCATATATCATCTTCCAGGCCCGTTGCTTTGCCCTCCATGCTTTCCCATACTTTATGTCATACTTAAATATCTCCTTAGCCATCTCCATAATTGTCCTGACCTTCAAGTTGGGCTGACCCTTCAAAGTTGTATATAACTTTCTGGCAATGAGGGTAGAGGTCAACTGTCTATGCTTCTATTTTAGATCTGTCTGGGCACAAGTGTGTGGACCTACAATTTTGGTGATCTTGAATTTCCCTATGGCCTTCTATTTGCGAGCACAGACCCTCCAATTACAATTTGCCATCTCGCACACCACCATGTAATGGCGCTCCACATAGGAGTGCCTCACCTTGAATGGTCTCTTACGTCTCATAGAATATTCCTATAGCCACCTTCTTAAGGTGGGCAAGTCCTTGAAGACCATGCCCTTCTGAATTTCCACGCTGTCATCGGCCTCAGGAGCCTCTAGTAGCTCGTCATCTCTTCCTTCTCCATAAGCATGTTGAGAATGACTAAAGTTGCTGAATTCATGAACCAGTGGATCATGATCAGGACACAAGCATCTAATGAGCTCCATTTCTTGTTCACTCAAAGCTACAACTGGACGGTCATCATCAGAATCAATGGCCCTTGCTGTGCCATAAGGCTCCTCATCATCCACAATGTCAACATCTACACTGTTAGAGGCCATAAACCCTGGGTCCACATTGGTTGATGGAGGAACAGGAGCATAACCATCATTATCAGGATTGTCTCCTGCATTTAAAGCACAGATATGGATAGCACTGAGACAAAGGAATGGAATGAACAAAGAATAAGAAAAGTCAAAGTGTTACTAAATCACTTACTAGGATGATTCTGGGTCAAAGGGATCTCCTGAGGAGCACCTACAATATCATTAGTCCCACATTCTGCACGGACACCAGGACATACACCAACCTCATTGGGGACGGATTGAGCATCGGGCACCACAACCGCATCTTCGACATCCACCTCACGGTTGGGTAACAGAGGCTCAGAGGGTGCCAGATTCTCTAGTGCTGGCGAAAACCCATGAGGGGGTGAATGAACATTAGGGGGTGAATACCCATGAGGGGTGGGATCATTGGACAACTTACGCACAACCAAATCCAAACATTGAAACTCATTCTTCATGATATTTTTGACATATTTGTCCCATTGAGCCTCTGATGCAATTGGGACCAACCGCCTCAAAATTGTCCCTGACCTGCCATGGTGAAGTACCCCCTCAACTAAGATGGCATCTTCATTTGAATTGCATTTAAGCTCATCACGAGCCCTACCAAACAACTCACAAAACAATGGCCGATCATCGAATATCACTGGCACCCTTTGCATTCCAACAAAACTGACATTACCGAACTCATCTTCCTCCACACTTCCTCCATGATACAAGGTGACTACGTTGTCCATCTAGTTGGTATGCACATCAACCAAGTTATTACGGGTATATTATTATAAGATAACTAACCATAATATCTAACTACATTTGCAAACTAAATTACCTAACTATCTACCTAAACAAATAAGTATCTAACTGCCTAACTATCTCTCTAACAATATAAGAGATTTGGTAACTACACTTACTAACTAGCTAACTAAATTAATAAGTAACTAACTCCCTAATTATGTCTCTAACAATCTAATCTAACTAAATAAGCTACATACATATATTCCTAAGTATATAATATAACTAAATAAATAAGCATCTAACTTTCTACCTATGTAATTAAATTTGCTAAATATTCTAAAAAAATCACTAACTAAATTACCTAAAGTAGATTAACTAATTTAACTTAACTAAAAATATTACCTTGCTGGATCGACGATGCGGGCGCCGGAGGGGCAGGGGGCGCAGGGCCCGTAGGCCCGCTGACCAGCAGGAGCTCCGGCGAGCGGTGGTGGGCCACCCTCACCGTCAGATAGCAAGGAGGAGGAGGGAAGGGGCAACGAGGGTGGCCGGGAATGGCACAGCGACGGGGGCACGACGGTGGCCTGCTGTGGTGGAGCGGGCGGCACCTTGGATGGGGTGGACGGCGGGCGGTTGCGTGGGGCGCCGCCAGACTCGGCCATCGGGGACGTCGGGGAGAAGCAGGGGCCGCCCTCGTTGCCGGTGCGCACGAAGCAGTCTCTGGGGCGATGAGGGCGGCTGAGGGAGTGGATGGGGGAGCGAGGGAGGCGACCGATGCGGGGTGGATGGTGGGTGGTGGCCTGTTGCGGTTGAGCGAGCGGCAACCGACGGAGGAGGCGCGGGCGGCGGTGGCGCTAGCTGGCGGCGGCGGTGAGAGGGAGAGACAGAGTGTGTGTGAGAGAGAGAGCTGTGGCCGCACGCTTTGAATCCATGCTCAACGCCAGAATACATGGCGCTGAGCTCGGCGCCAAGATCTGTGGCGCCGAGGTACCGGCCACGTGAACGCCACCTAGGATGCCCTGCTATGCATGACCAGGCACCTCAGAGCTAAGATCTGTGGTGCCGAGATGTTTTACCTTGGCGCCATGAGTCCTGGCATCGACCCCCTGGGTCCAAAGATGAGTTTACGTCTCTCAGGGGGCCAAACGTAAATTTTCTTAAAAAAAGGGCCAAATTATAAAAAAATTAGGACGCCGTGCGATGCTGACAATGCACATCACATCACTATGGATGTCGCCGTCGCATGCATGCCTCGCCTGGATGCCGCGCCGCTCAAGGGTGTATGTGTGGTACAGATATTCTCTGATCGGCTTCATTATTTGAATAAAATGTACCATATTTGAATATGTCAATTTTGTATCCGTATTGTATCTGTATTTGTATACTTATATTTATATGTATATATGTCGATATTCAGTCATATCATGACTTATCTAAAATATCTATAACCGAATTTGAATCAAAGGTTTGTTGTAGCCATCCATATTCATATGCGTTTATTTCCGATCGTATTCGATCTATTTATACACATGGTCACTTGTCTCGCAAGATCAAGTCGCCCTTTTCTCATCTCGCTATGACTATCTTTTGGGGTTTTATAATAAGTAAATAGTAACTAAAAGGATCAAGATGCTCAAGAGGGGGGTGAATTGGGCTAATTCTAAAATTTTCCAATAATTAAGCCCTACACTTATCCCATTTCACCCTTTGTGCCTAGAATGTGTTTCTATTGTTGTTCCGCACAAAAGTTTTACACCCTAGGTTCCAATCCTACTCTAACATGGCAATTCTAGCAAAGTAAAGACATGAAATGAATTGTTCAAATGTAAATGCTCAAAGTAAAGAGAGGAAAAGGAACACAGCGATGTTTTCCCGAGGTATCGGAGAGTCGCCACTCCCCACTAGTCCTCGTTGGAGCACCCGCGCAAGGGTGTAGCTCCCCCTTGATCCGCGCAAGGACCAAGTGCTCTCTACGGGCTGATTCTTTGACACTCCGTTGCGGTGAATCACCCACAACCACTCACAACTTGACTTGGGTCAAACACAAGCTCCACCGGATGATCACCAAGTTCCCAATCACCACCGAGCTGTCTAGGTGATGGCGATCACCAAGAGTAACAAGCACAAACTCTCACTTGACCCAGACAAGCCTAATGAGAAAAGTGGATGCACTAATGATGTCCTTAATCTTGGATTATGAAATCTCAATCACCCCACTAGGCTCTTGCTCTCCCTTGCACTCTAAAGGTGTTTCTCAGCTGAACAAATGGGCAAGAGACCTCCCATGGATGAGTGGAGTAAGTATTTATACCCTCTCATTCAAAACATAACGTTTGGAGACTGAGTCATCACTCTACGAGCTGACCGGATGCTTCGATCAGTTATACCCGCTACTGTGTCAGAGAGAGCCATTAAGCTCTGATCGGACTCTGACCAGCGTCCAGTCAGCACCCACTGGATACGTCTGGTCATCAAAAACCCTCTCTAGAACTTTACTGATGTTGACCGGACACTGGTACCCAGAGTCTGGTCACTTCTCTGTTTAGCATCTGGTCTGGTACCGGGCTCTGACCAGCGTCCGGTCAGCACCCATCAGACGCGTCCGGTCAAGAAAAAGCCTCTCCAGAACCTCTCTGGAGTGGACCGGACGCAGGTACCCCAACACCCGGTGCATCTCCACTCAGCGTCCGGTTAGTACCAAACGACTGCAGTTGATCAAATGAACTGACCGGACTCACCCTCCAGCGTTCGGTCACAACCAAACCAGCGTCTGGTTAGTCATTTGACCCTCCATTCACTTCCAACTCAAAATCATATGTGAATGAAGTTGACTCCAATTGATCTTAGGGCCATTCCTGAGCTACCTAGTGCTAGGTTTGATAAGTGTGCACCACACCTAACCCACTAGACTCACCTAGGTCAAGCTACTAGTCCATACCCCTTAATAGTATGGCCAAAGGAAAAATAAAGTCCTAAACTACTCTAAGTGTCTCTCCAACACCAAACGACACTTAGAAATAGTCCGTCCTTTATCTTGTTGTCCATCCTTTGAAAACTGAAATGATTTCCATCGACAAGGGCATGACAACCATGATTGCCCAATCAATTTCCATTACCATGACCTAACTCAAATTGCCTCTACAAAACACATGTTAGTCATAGTAATCTCGTGTCATCATTAATCACCGAAACCCAACTAGGGGCCTAGATGCTTTTAATCTCCCTCTTTTTGGTGATTAATGACAACACAACCTCGATTATGTAAAAGAGATGAGTGAGGTTTTCAAAATGCTTGGTTCATATAAGTTTTCGACAATAAGGACAAAGGGGTTAGACATGCTTATATGACCCAAGCCAACGTGGTGTACTCAAAAGATATGAATTAAGCATGGGTACATGAAGTAAAGCTCATTTGAATCGGAGTAAAAAATGCGGAAGCAAAGCAAATGAGCATAACCAAGTGACATGACATATATATATATATATATATATCAATGTAGAGAGCACACATGTCACATAAGTCTCACCATCACATGTATATAATACAATGCATGAAAGTAAACATGAATGCATAAAGTATCACACACAAAAGACCAAAAGAAACGAATCGAGACCATCTCACACGCTCCCCCTAGATCTAACATACTCGCTCCCTCTCCCCCTTTGGTGTCAAGCACCAAAACCTAAGGGTCAGACGATGGGACAGGAGCAGTCGAGTCGGGCACTAAGCTGCGGTGAGAGATCTAAAACTGAGCTGCATCATCCTCTGACCCTAAACTCTGAGCGGTCTGACCCTCTGTAGCTGGAAGTGAAGGTGAAGCGATCTGGGTCTGCTCAGTAACTGGCGTGGCCTGTGACTCTAGAGGTTTCACTATAGGAAGTGGAGCTACATCTGCCTCTATGGCTGTCGCTGAAGCCTCAAGTGTAGGAGTGACTGTCTGAGGTGGCTCGGATGATGTAACAGATGACGAGATCGTCTCGGTAGTCCCAATAACTGGAGTAGCTGTGGTAGGACCAGAGACTCAGAACACTGGAGGTGTAGGCTACCCTGTAAGCTCACTGAAGGTAGCGTCGAGACTCCTGAAGACTGGGGTGTCCGTCACTAACGCCGAAGAAGTCTGAGTCGGAGTAAAGCTTGTAATAATAGGAGTAAAGTGCGGACCCTGATCTGTCCCTGGTGAAGCAAACCGCTGAGACACCTATTCTATAGGTGAGGCAAACTGAGGAGCAGGCTGTCTCTGACTCAGAGGCCCACTGGGCTATACAGCTGGAGTCACTAGAGTGGTAGTGGTAGGCTGGCCTATCTAAATTGTAGACTGCTGAGGATCAACCCCAATAGCAGTGAATACATGCTGCATGAAGCCAAGTAACTGCTACTGAATCATAAGCTGCTGCTACTGCATGGCATGCTGCTACGACTGAAACTCATCCTATCACGCCTAAACATGAGCAAGTGCAACTATGGTCTCCTATGCCTGGCGTGCCTGGTCCTACCTCATCCGCTCAAGTATAGCTAGGAGTGCCAGGTCTGTCTATGGTGGCTATGGTGGAACTAAGCTGGAGCCACTGGCCTCTCTATTGTGAGGACAAGGTGCCATCTGTGGAATCGGCTAATAGTCATCGTCTGAGCTATCACTCGGATCGCTCTCGACCTCATCCTCTTGCTGTGCATCAAGCTTCTCCTGCTCTGTCTCCGCGATGCCCCTGATGATCTCATCCTGTTGAGCTACTATCTCTGGTACCTCTAGGCAATGACTCGGTTGGCGAGCTATCCTCGCACGACTGTGACGTAGCATCTGGCTCATGTCATACTGTGGAAACTCAGTAGTAGCACCTATCCACTCTGCCAATGTCTCTAGGGACTTGTATGAAACTGCCTTTCAGAGTAAGAAAGTGATCCAATGAGCATAAGGCAGCTGACAGTGACCTCTAAAGCCCTCTGCTAGTGTGTCCTCCATCTCTAAAAGCATCACATCCCAAATATCAAAGACAGTTTAAGACACCAGGTAATACACTAGCCATAGTTGAATTTGAGTCAGGCCCTCGTGGTAGCCCATCCTCAGAAGCAGAGTCCTCATAATAGCATCAAGGAGCCGAGCTTTAGATGTAAGGTCACATGGTGTCCTGCTCGACTCCTCGCCAAATGGCTCTGTGAAGCACGGACTAACAAGATCAGTAGGTGGCACAAGTCTGCCGTGAGGGCGTCTCGAAGGCTCTATCTGTCCATAGCATAGCTCGTGAAGACGAATAGGTGACTCTAGAATCCTCAGTATCTCTCTGATCGTCGAGCTCTAGAGCTTGTAGTCACGGCCTCTGAAAGCAAAGTGAATAAACCTGTGTCTCGGGTCAATCCATAAGGAGTAGAACTCACGGACCCAAGATGGAACATACCGACAAGTCCGTCCAAGGAGATCTAACAAGCTTGGCAGATAAGTGAGGTGAGGATGGATCTGCTCGCCTACAACTGCAAATAGAGACTCTAAGGAACATACCCGCTGAGATCTAAAAGCAACACCGCCGTTGAGATATGCATTATAGAAGTTCTCCTGCAACACTGTATAGAAGTGTTATGAGGCATGCTCATCCCGCCTCAGTGGAAACCAATCCTCAAGCTGTACAAATCGTAGCTGCTGCACCTGTCTGGCTGTGGCTGCCCTCAGGTCAAGGTGAACCACTGGAGGTGGACCCTGTGGTCTTGGAGGTGGATGTGAGCCCCTCCTCTGTGTCTGAGACCTCAGTGATACCTGAGTGCATGTGCGACTGGAACGTCGAAGCTGTGGTTGTGCTACCTGCTGTCTCCTCAACCTGCTCTCCCTACTGAGCGTCCTCTGTCTGCTCTACCGACTGTGTCTACTGCTCAATCACCCCCTAAGTCTGACTCTCCTCTGAAGAGACATGCCGTCCTCCAAGCATGATAGTCTCAGGTGGACTACCAAGACTTGTCTCAATCCTTTCGATGGCGGCTCTTGGAGCCGGTGACAACTGATCGCCTATGTGAATGCCACTGCCAGATCCACCTATCTTGGCTCACTCTACGGTGGCTGACACTACTGCTGCTCTCTCTGCCTCAACATCATGCAACTTGCGCTTCTTCTTTGTAGTCTTTTTCACCTTTTCTTTTTGCTGAGCAGTCAGGCGAGGCGGAGGCGTTGGATCCTCATCACCGGGACCACCCCCGACGTGCTTGCAACGTGCCATCTCTAAAGCTAACAAGAATCACTGTCACTGATAAGGAACAACTGCCAACTGACACTCGTGAGGCTTGGCCTCAATCCGTACTCGTAGGCTTGGCCCCGAGTTTACTGACAACTGCCAAATCAACCATAAGAGCACTAACTCGCTGCATGATGGAATAGATAGGAAATATAAATAATCACTATATTCATCTAGAAGTGAGAAACCCTAAGAAGCAAGCAGTAGAAGAGAAATTGAATTCGATAGCTTGCTACCTGATGAAATCCGACAATCCGGCGATCGACAAGCAAAGGAGAGAATCACGGGGCACCACTGAGATCGGCAAGGTTACACCTAGGGCTAGGATTAGGTGGCGCAAAGCTGTACGACGGTCGAGGAGGCATGGCGCTACGAAACCATCAGTGTGAGAGGATGGCAACACGGCAACACAGTGGTACGCGAGCACGCAGCGACGTAGTGCAGGCGCGGGCACGGGCAAGGCGGCGTGATGCAGGCAGCAGTCGTAGGCGTGGGCGCAGTGGCGCGATGATGGAGGCAGGCATGGACGTGACGAGACAGGCGCGGGCATGGCAGGGTAGACGTGGGCACGACAGCGCGATGGCAGGGTCACGGTAAGGGTAAGGCGGCATGGGTGCACGGTGGAGCACGACGGCGGAGTCATAATGAGGGCAAGGTGGCACGATGTAGGCGGCGCGGGTGACCTGGGTACGAAAGACAAAAGAAAACTATTGATGGTGGCCCTTGCGTGATAGAGAAGAAAATGAATTTTTGATCCACTCTGATTCAACTGACCGGACGCACCGGTGGCAACGACCAGACGCTGGCACCTGTAGTCCGGTCGACAACAGAGAGGTCCAAAACCCCTCAAGTCGCAACCGAACGCATTTGGTGCCTCATGATCGGACGCACAATAGAGTCCAGTCGATCTTGATATCTTCTTCTTTGTTTGACGGGATGCAGAGCCATCTTTGCACCAGACGCTGGAGGAACACTGTTTAGTGTTCGGTCACCATTTTTCAGCAAATCTTCAGAGTTCCTTCGCGCTGCCTTTTCCCAATCAAGTCCCAACTTCAATAATACATAAATAAATACCAATTGGGACTGATGTGGGAGACCTCTCTCAAGCCCTCAAAATTTTCAAAGTATTTTTTTCTTAGGTTATAATTCTTTTTAAGAAAATATGCAATAAAAGGGGCGAGGAGCACCATGTGACCACACAAGAGGGTTTTATGACCAATATGAGCTTCAAATGCTCTCCCTATCTGTGGACAAACACAGCGGGTGCTCAAAAGATAACCAAAAAGAAACGACAAAGCAACACACATGCACATGCAATGCAATACTTGAAAGTAAGTCTAGTTGCTTATCAAGTTTGATCCAAGGTTAAGCTTCTTCACACGCTTTTTGGTGGTTATCTTAACCATGTTGGACAAGCCCTAAGTGCATTACTAAAAAATTAAACATGTTTTATATTACAATGCAATGCAAGGGACAACACAAGCTCATTTTTTAGTGAAGTTACTAAAGTCAAGCACATTGAGCTCATTCCTCAACCGACAAAATGTAGCCTCATCTAGTGGTTTAGTGAAGATATCCGCCAATTGATCCCCAGTCCTTACACCTTGTAGTGATATATCATTTTTAGCAACATGATCTCTAAGAAAATGATGGCGGATATCTATGTGCTTGGTGCAAGAGTGTTGAACCAGATTATTAGCAAGCTTTACCGCGCTCTCATTGTCACATAAAAGAGGTACCTTTTCTAGAACTACACTATAGTATAGCAAAGTTTGCTTCATGTAAAGAATTTGTGCACAACAAGCACCCACGGCAATGTATTCTGCCTCGGCGGTGGACAAAGCCACACTATTTTGCTTCTCAGAGGTCCAATACAGTAGTGATCTACCAAGCAAATGGCACCCTCTGGATGTGCTTTTTCTATCAATTTTGCAACCGGCATAATCCAAATTGGAATAGCCAACTAGTTAGAATCTAACTCCTTTGAGATATCAAAGACCAATGCTTGGTGTGTTCTTAAGGTACCTAAGAATTCTTTTAACGACAACCATGTGAGCCTCCTTAGAATTAGCTTGAAATTTAGCACACATACACACACTAAACATGATGTCAGGCCTAGATGCGGTCAAATATAATAAACTACCAATCATAGAGCGGTAGAGAGTTTGATCAACCAATTTACCTCCCTCATCTAGGTCGATATATTCATTAGATAGCATTGGTGTCTTGATTGGCTTACATTCATCCATTTTGAACCTCTTGAGAAGGTCCTTGGTATATTTTTCTTGAGAGATGAAAATCCCCTCTCTTATTTGCTTGACTTGAAAGCCAAGAAAGAATGTAAGCTCTCCAATCATAGACATCTCGAACTCCTTTGACATCAATTCACCAAACTCTTTGCAATAGTCTTCATTTGATGAGCCAAATATGATATCATCAACATATACTTGACAAATAAAGATCTCTCAATCAAGCTTCTTGGTGAATAGTGTGGTATCAACCTTTCCAATGGTAAAGCCCTTCTCAATGAGGAAATCCCGAAGGCGCTCATACCAAGCTCTTGGGGCTTGCTTAAGCCCATATAGCGCCTTGGACAACCTATAGACATGGTTAGGATATCTAGGTTCTTCAAACCCGGGAGGTTGGTCAACATAGACTAGTTCATTTATGAAACCATTTAAAAATGCACTTTTAACATCCATTTGATATAATTTCATTTCATGATGCGATGCATATGTAAGGAGGATACGAATGGCTTCAAGTCTTGCAACCAGTGCAAAGGTCTCTCCAAAATCTAACCCTTCAACTTGGGAGAACCCCTTTGCAACTAGTCTTGCCTTGTTCCTCACAACAATGCCTTGATCATCTTGCTTGTTGCGAAACACCCACTTTGTTCTAATGACTCTTACACCTTGTGGTCGCTCTTCAAGTGTCCAAACTTCATTATGAGTGAAGTTGTTCAACTCTTCATGCATGGCATTTATCCAATCCGGATCTTGAAGAGCTTCTTCTACATTCTTAGGTTCAATGCAAAAAACAAACGAGTGATGTTCAATAAATGAAGCAAGTTTTTGAGAGCGAGTCATTACTCCCTTTGAAGAACTCCCTATGATGAGATCTTATGGATATGCTTGTAGTAGGGGTGAATTTCTTCTATCAACCACTTGAGGGGGAGGTTGTGGAGCATCAACATCTTGAGCTTGTGGCACCATTTGATCATGAGAGACATGAGTATCTTCATTTTCTACTCTCCCATCTTTATCATCATCTTGTGGCACGTTTGATGAAGAAGGTGGATCAATCACTTGTACATCATCTTCATTATCTTTGGGCTTGATGTCTCTAACCAGAATGTTCTTCATGGCCTCCCTCAATGGTTCATCACCTAGATCATCAAGATTCTCATATGCTCCTTGGGAGCCGTTAGATTCATCAAATTTCACATCATATGTTTCTTCAACTAAGCCAGTGGCATGATTAAATACTCGATATGCTTTGGACTTTGATGAGTAACCAACAAGAAAACCAATATCACAATATCTTTGGAACTTCCCTAGGTGTTTCCGCTTCTTGTAGATGTAGCATTTGCAACCAAACACCCAGAAGAATGATACACCCGGCTTCTTCCCATTGAGCAACTTATAAGGGGTCTTGCCAAGAAACTATTGAAGAAATAGGTGATTGGATGCATAATATGCGGTGTTGATAGCTTCCACCCATAGAGCTTCGGGTGTATTGTACTCATCAAGCATTGTTCTTACAAGTGTGATAAGTGTCCGGTTCTTTCTCTCTACTACACCATTTTGTTGAGGAGTGTATGTTGCGAAAACCTCATGCTTGATCCCTACTTCATCACAATATGCTTCATTGTTTGTGTTGTCAAATTCTTTTCTATTGTCACTTCTTATTTTCTTGAGCTTCACATCAAATTCATTTTGTGCTCTCTTGGCAAACTTCTTGAAACTTGCGGCCACTTTGGTCTTGTCATGAAGGAAGAACACCCAAGTATATCTAGAGTAGTCATCAACTATCACAAGACAACAGAGATTTCCTCCCAAACTCTTGTAAGTTGTTGGTCCAAATAGATCCATGTGAAGAAGCTCTAGCACTCTTGTTGTTGATATGTAAGCTTTTGTTGGATTAGTGTTTGCAACTTGCTTGCCGGCTTGACATGCACTATAAAGCTTGTCCTTCTTAAATTTCACATCCTTCAAACCTCTCACCAATTCATTCTTCATTAGCTTCTTGAGTGAGCTCATCCCAACTTATGCAAGTCTTCTATACCATAGCCACCCAAGTGATGTTTTGGTGAATAAGCATGTCTTCAAGTTTGCATCTTTGGAGGTGAAATCTACTAGATATAGGTTGTTGTATCTAAAACCCTTGAATATAACTTGATCATCATCTTTCTTTGACACAACCACTTCCTTCTCGGTAAACAAATATTGAAAGCCAAGATCACACAATTGACCAACGGATAGCAAGTTGAAACTCAATGAAGCAACATATAGCACATTTGAAATTGAATGATCATTTGATATTGCAACTTTGCCCAATCTTTGAACTTTGCCCTTTGAATTATCACCAAATATAATTCTTTCTTGACCATCTACTTCTTCATCTAGTGAGGTGAACATACGAGGATCACCGGTCATATGTTGAGTGCAACCACTATCAATAACCCAATGACTTCCACCGGTCTTGTAGTTCACCTACACACAAGAGATTAAGCTTGTTGTTTAGGAACCCAAACTTGATGGGGCCCTTGACATTCTCAACTAGTGACTTTGCAACCTAAATTTGCTTAGGCCTATTCTTGTTAGGAGGACCTAAGAACATGATTTTCATCTTTTCACTAGAATCCTTTCTAAGCATATAGTGAGCATTGAAGGCAAATGGTCTAGCATGCTTGGGCAAGGGTTGTGGTGGGGGGGTTTGACACTCATAAGCAAAGTGACCTTGTCCACACTTAAAGCATCTCTTTGGCTTAGGCTTTGACTTGTATTGTTGTTGATGTTGAGCTTGAGTTTTCTTCTCTTGATTTGCCAAGTACCCAATACCACTTCTATCCATCTTTATCACGGTGTTCATGAGTAGCTCACTTTAGAGATATTGACCTCTTGTGAACTTGCTCAAACCAGTTTTGAGATGTTCTTTCTCCAACTTAAGCTTCTTGTTTTCTTCTCTAAGTTCATCATGATTTTTCTCCACCTTGAGTCTCTTGTTCTCTTCTTTAAGCATCTCATTCTCAAGAGCCATATCATAATCTTTGTCAAGATTCTTTATCACAATTGTGTTGGTGGTTGATAGCTTTTCAAGATCTTTCTTGAGTTTTTCATTCTCATTCTTAAGCTTGACATACCCATCATAGTTGTCGGACTCAACCACTTTCTTGCCTTTGCTACTAGAACCTTGCTCAATGCTCTCAACAATCAAGTCATCACATGATGTAGCTATATCAATCTTAACAACATTGTTAGTAGCATCATGTGGCTCTTTGAATAATAACTCATGAGAAAGAACAAGATTGTCATGATTAATCTTGAGATTGGTGTACTCTTCTTTTAGCAAATTGTAGCTAGTGGTGAGCTCATTATGTATCCCCTCAAGTTTATCATATTTTTCTCTAAGCTCCTTTTTAGAGGATTTGAGCTCCTTGAGTTTGGATGACATAATTTTATTTTCTTCTCTAAGCTCAACACTAGCTTTTTTGGCTATGTCATACTTTACTAAGAGTGAGTCCTTCTCAAGTTCTAGCTTTTTATTTTTAGCTCTTGTCTTTCTAATGATTTTAGTGTATTGGTTTAGCAACTTGACAAGATCATCATAAGAAGGTGATTCAAATTCTTCATCACTATCACTACCACTTTCATCACTGCTAGCATTATCATCACCACTACTATCATCATCATTTTATACCTTTTGTTCACCCTTGGCCATAAGGCATAGGTGTGTAGAGGATGACGACGGCGGTGTCGGTGAAGATAGTGAAGAATCAATCACAAGAGCGGCCACCTTCTCATTCTTATTCTCACTTTCATCATTAGATGAGCTACTTGATGATTCAATATCCATGAGCCAATCACCAAGAATGTATGCCTTGTCATTCTTCTTCTTCTTGTGAAATTCCTTCTTCTTGTATGGCTTGTTCTTCTTCTTCTCATCATCATTTTCATCACTTGAGTCATCTTTCTTGCCCTTGTACTTCTTCTTGTACTTGTCTTTCTTAGGTTTTGGGCATTGATGAGCTAGATGACCAAGTTCTCCATAATTATAGCAATCTATTTCGGAGATGGGCTTCCTTCTATTACTAGTGAAGAATTTCTTCTTCTTGCCATCAAACTTGACACCATTCTTGTTTAGCTTCTTGAGCATCTTGGTAGTTCTTCTCACCATGAGAGCAAGACTTGCATCATCAATCTCATCATCACTTGAGCTATCATGATCAACTCTTGCTTTGCCCCTCTTCTCTTGGCTTGCCTTGAATGCCAAATCTTTCTTCTTGGTGGAAGAAGAGCCATCTTGTGGAGTGATGTGCATTAATCTTCCCCAATATTTGAGTTGGTGTAGCGGTGGAAAGATCATCTTGATGAAGCACCGTCACAATATGCCCATATTTATCAATAGGGAGGACACAAGATCTTTCTCACAACATCGGAGGGTTGCATTTGTGTGAGTCCAAGCCCATTGACTTCCTCTACAAGAACATTCAAGCGTGAATATATCTCATTGGCACTTTCTCTAGGAAGAATCTCAAATAAATTAAGCTTTTTCATCATAAGGTGGTAGCGTTCCTCACGCTCACTCTTGGTTCCCTCATGGAGCGCACAAATGTTCGACCATAGTGCATGGGCGTCTTTGTGGTTCCACACACGGTTAAAAACGTCCTTACAAAGGCCTCTAAAGAGGGTGTTTCTAGCCTTTGCATTCCACTTCTCACAGTTAACCTCATCGCCTTGAAGGTTGGCAGGATCCTTAGATTTTGGGAAGCCTTGTGAGGCGGCTCTAAGAACTCCAACATCTAAAGCCTCTAGATATGCCTCCATGTGAATTTTCCAATAAGGAAAATTATCTCCCTCAAAGATAGGAGGGGGTCCATCCCCGTGGGACATCTTGCTTTAGGCGGTTAAGCCCAATTTAGGGAGCACGAGGCTCTGATACCAATTAAAAAATCAAGATGCCCAAGAGGCGGGGTGAATTGGGCTAATTCTAAATTTTTGTAATAATTAAGCCCTACACTTAGTCCATTTCATCCCTTGTGCCTAGAATGTGTTTCTATTGTTCTTTCGCACAAAAGTTTTGCACCCTAGGTTCCAATCCTACTCTAACATGACAATTCTAGAAAAGTAAAGATATAAAATGAATTGCTCAAATGTAAATGCTCAAAGTAAAGAGAGGGAAAGGAACATGGCGATATTTTCCCAAGGTATCGGAGAGTCGCCACTCCCAACTAGTCCTCGTTGGAGCACCCGCGCAAGGGTGTAGCTCCCCCTTGATCCACTCAAGGATCAAGTGCTCTCTACGGGCTGATTCTTTGACACTCTATCATGGTGAATCGCCCACAACTGTTCACAACTTGACTTGGGTAATCCACAAGCTCCGCCGGATGATCACCAAGCTCCCATTCACCACCGAGCCATCTAGGTGATGGTGATCACCAAGAGTAACAAGCACAAACTCTCACTTGACCAAGACAAAACTAATGAGAAAGGTGGATGCACACTTGCTACTTCCTATGCACTAATGAGGTCCTTAATCTTGGATTATCAAATCTCAATCACCCCATTAGGCTCTTGCTCTCCCTTACACTCCAAAGGTGTTTCTCAGCTGAACAAATGGGCAAGAGACCTCCCATGGATGAGTGGAGTAAGTATTTATACCCCCTCATTCAAAACATAATGTTTGGAGGCTGAGTCATCACTCTGCGGGCCGACCGGATGCTTCGATCAGTTATACCCGCTACTGTGTCAGAGAGAGCCATTAAGCTGTTATCGGACTCTGACCAACGTCCGGTCAGCACCCACCGGACGGGTCCGGTCATCAAAAACCATCTTTAGAACCTTATTGATGTTGACCGGACGCTGGCACCCAGAGTCCGGTCACTTCTCTGTTCAGCGTCTGGTATGGTACCGGACTTTGACCAGCGTCCGGTCAGCACCCATCGGATGCGTCCGGTCAAGAAAAAGCCTCTCCAGAACCTCTCTAGAGTGGACCGGACGCAGGTACCCCAGCGTTCGGTGCACCTCCACTCAACGTCCGATCAGTATCAGACGACTGTAATTGATCAAATGAACTGACCAGACTCACCCTCCAGCGTCCGGTCACAACCAGACCAGCGTTCGGTCAGTCATTTGACCCTCCATTCACTTCCAACTTGAAATCATATGTGAATGAAGTTGACTCCAATTGATCTTAGGGCTATTCCTGAGCTACCTAGTGCTAGGTTTGAAAAGTGTGCACCACACCTAACCCACTAGACTCACCTAGGTCAAGCTACTAGTCCATACCCCCCTTAATAGTATAGCCAAAGGAAAAACAAAGTCCTAAACTACTCTAAGTGTCTTTCCAACACCAAACGACACTTAGAACTAGTCCGTCCTTTATCTTGTCGTCCATCCTTTGAAAACCAAAACAATTTCCATCGACAGGGGCATGACAACTATGATTGCCCAATCAATTTCTATTATCATGACCTAACTCAAATTGCCTCTACAAAATACACGTTAGTCATAGTAATCTTGTGTCGTCATTAATCACCGAAACCCAACTAGGGGCCTAGATGCTTTCAGTAACAACTCCAAGAAGCTCCTATAAATTTTAATCTCTATACCTTTATCTTTCATGTCTTTAACGGGGGTTTCAATTTTTGTCCACTATACTTCAAAACTTATCTAATTTTTCATATCCATTTTTTTTGAGATAACTACCATATATTGCATTTATTAGAGAGTCATGTTGTCTCTCAAAAGTTGAAGAGGGAGAAAGGTCATTTTGGAAAGCTAAACAGATAAGAGTGATTTAGAGAGTCTATTGAAGCATGTTTTTTTTTGTTTGTCTTCTAAATTTTTTGAAAAACACCCATACGTAAGGTTTATTGGAGATGTTTCAAGGGCTTCAAACATCAGTTAATTTTCCGCCACCTGATTTTTAAAGAACCATAACTTACACTACAATTACGCAGTGTGAGAATCAGAGTTGACACTGTGACAATTCGAGTTGCAATTTGAAGATATTAAAATTTTTTGTCTTTCTTTTGGGTAATCAAAGGTGGTGTTGGTGCGCTCTGCTGACTTGGCTACCTGTACTCTGGCGTGACTTACCTAAAAGTTTATCCCAAAATAATTCAATTTCTAGTTTTCTCTACCTGTTCCTATAACTTTCATGCATTGTATTTGCGCACCACTTGCCCATTAAGTCGTACTCGAGTGGATTCACGTCCATCCAATACTATTTAACCCTTCCCTGATTTTAGGAGAGATGATAAACGATTAGGATGTTCTTTGGCCTCGGAACAATTAGCATTGATCACAACACTGTTAAAAAAGGAACACAATATTATTATATTAATGAATGGCATTGATGTCATTTTCTCTAATATACTAATTTTTCTAAAACTGATAAAGTTTCAATAAAAAAGAGATAATATCCACAGCACCAGCCCAAAAGTTTTTTCTTGAACTAAAGCCTTGCCAAATAAGACCGTAGAACACTTGACTAGAATTACAAAACCAATTTTATTTCTATAAATAAAATGCTGAAAAATGAATAGTGACTTGGCAAACTTATTAGTTTATAACTTATATGTGACTAGGTAGCGTGCCCGTACGTTGCTACGGGACAACTAAACTTTTGTACTAAAAACACACGGATCACACGGTAAGATATAAATATTGTAAGACATTAAACTGACATTTAATCAAAAAGCAAAGTTTGTGAAATAAACAATCACTAAGAACACGACACCGCAGACTCACAAACTCTACTATATAGATCTTTCCGTGATACGGCTAAAATAATTGAAAATTGGGTCCCACAAAGATAATTGACAAATCAAACCCCACATAAAGAAGAAGAAAACAAATAAATCACTAATTGTAGCAGAGCACATGCCACCTCAAGTTAATGAAGTAATGCAATAGATGCGCTAATAAGGCACAAACAACTGGTAACAGTCTTAGTAGCAGGTTGAGACTAAAGAAATGATGCCAGACTGCCAGTAGACTCCACAATGCTTGGGACCGTGGAGTGAATAAAAAAAGTTAAGATAATAAAAACTTGAGTAATGATTAAAGGCGCTATGATTAAAAAGGATGAAGCACAAAGGATTGTCAAAGCAGCGTAATACCTGTTCACCGATCAACTATTATGCAAAAGATACTTGAGAAGAAAATAAAACTTGGGCAAAAGTTACTTGAGAAGAACGTAAAACTGTGGAGTAGACCAGAGTTGCTTGAGAAGAACATGTGTATAATTACAGCATGTCTATGCAACCAATTCAATAGGCCGGAGATATATGATTTACTGTTAAGTTCTATTTATCGTATGCAAATTCGGTGAATCCATTAGATTCAATAGAATCTAACATGAACTTGTCTACATACGTAGTAGCTGGAAGTTGAAGAAAAAAGACATTACCATATTGGCTCTAGGAACCTTTCAGGTCACCAAAAGATTGTTCTGAATTGGTAGAGTTATAAATCGAATTATAGAAGATTCTGTGAGCCATATCCATCAGGAAATAAAGAAATGGAAGCTCCAAGGGAAGCAATCCATAGCTATGGGTATCAAGCTTCAATCTGGCAGTGGTGATTTGAAAAACAATGACATCAAAAGCTATATTCTTTCATCGATTCAAATACCATTGTGGAATAAGTATCTGAAACCTAGGCTCATTGATCTTGGATTAAAGACCAACATCACACATACAGGTTGGGCAAAAAGAACAGATAAAATGAGGCAAAATACTTTCAATTTTTCTGACATCCAGGCACATATTGTCGCAGCGAAGGTCCAGCCTAATAACCAATTGGGTAGCAATTGGAGGTGGCAGCACGGCATGTAGTGCACGGCAGTGAGGCACAGATGCCGTACGTGTGTATACGACCTGGTGGATCCGTGACAATAGATCAGATGCTTGCATCAGAGCAGATCCTGCACCACTTCCTTAAATAATGCTTTGCAATCTATGCAAAGTACACTGATAGCAAGAAAATGTGAGTAAATTGAAAACCTTGAGCGATGTAGAAGCAGAAGTTTGCACATAAAATGGTACCAAGATATGTCTCAAATATAGCTACTGGAACAGCAAGCTCGCTCACTGTAGAGTGCCCAAAATATTTTAAGAAAGTCAACCATGGGCAAGATAAATATAGATAATCGAACTTGCTTAATATTCTATAAGAAAACTAATTAGAAAGTGTTTCAAATCGGAAATGAAGTATTGGATGTTCCTCCAGCTGCTTGAAAGTATCACATGAAGAGTACCAACACGGACGTTTGAAAGATCATGATAAACATAACATTAGCAATTATCCCAATTTAAAGATGTGTAGACTGTAGAACTAAATGATTTTAATTACTGGAACACTTCAAAACTCAATTGTGGCTGCCCAACAACGATGTATAGGCAATGCAGTCCTCTGTCTTTAAACCATGGAATCTCCAAGGAATTCAGCAAGTCTTTTTGCTGTAGTCACACCACATGACCACGATCAGCTTTCTATAGTCACTAACGATTTACTCATCGTGCTGGACTAACAGATGAAATGAAATCAAGTAACTCACTGCAGAGAATATATTTGGTTGGGTTGATAAGATAAGCTGGTTGAGTTGTTGATGCTTTAGACAATATAAAGTTAACCGTAGAAATCACTTACATCCAGTAGAGATTTATTTGTAGAGTGGAACGTATATAGAGATTGAGTTTCTCATTACTTTATTTATTTTTTAGTTTGTCATTACTTTACTTATTTTTCTGTACTTGCGATAGAATCATAGAACTGTGAAGCTCTATTGCCATCTGACGACAGACTCGATTGCGTAATTTAGGAAGGAATCACATATATGCTGCAAACACTGATGACAATCTAGAAGAGAAATTTTTAGCAGAGGTGAAAAAATGGGAAAAAGGAGAAAAGCTTTGTGCCTCGTTGATCGATGATTACCTCAATTGGTGTTGGGGTCGATCTACATGATTGCCCTGGCTGCAAGCATGACCGCGAACTCGCCGCTCATCGTCATGTACTGTTCCTTAGAGGAGGAGTGATGGTCGGTGTTGGTGTCCCAGGACAGGACGCAGAGCCCGCACACGTGGGGGGCCTCATCCTCGGCGAGTCGGGCATTAGAGGGTGGATGTCGCAGAACGTTGCAGCCTCCTTGTCGGCATCGTCGGTGCTCGGAGCCGAAGGCATTGTCACTGGCGGCGGTGCTTGCGGTGGTGCTTGCTGGTCATGCTGGTGATCGAGCCTCTCCGCGCCGGGCACTGCTGGCCGCAGTTCGCCGAGCCTTACAGCGCCAGATCTCAAAGGGCACCACACCAGATCCACGAGCTGGCATCGCTGGCCCCGCCCGAATCCATGATCCGATGAACATCAAGTGGGGAATGGTGAGGTCACCGGCGCGGGGATAGGATGCGGCGGCGGCACTCGAAGGGTACCGCACCAGATCCATGAGCCGGCATCGCTGGCCCCGCCCGAATCCACGATCCGATGAACGTCAAGCGGGGAACGGCGATGTCACCGGCGCGGGGATAGGATGCGGCGGCGGCACGACAGGAAGGAAGAGGAGGCGGGGCTTGTTGCGGCAACCATGATCCGATGAACGGTAAGCTGGGGATGTTGGGCAGAAGGCTTGTGGAGGCTGTCGCACGGGGGGGGGGGGGTTGTAACACCCCGGGTGTTTAAATATTAAAAAACGGACATATCATCATATGCATTGCAAGGCATCGGTCATATTGCAAACTTTGATATGCATTCACTAAAACAGGTTTACCTTTATGTTACAAATATTTCTTGGTATTGTTTGAATCAAGTTCGAAATCTCTGTATTGATTTGAAATTCCGAAAACCCTGATTTTTCAATATTTAAATCTTACCCTGAAAACCCATTTCAAAATCGAAGCACATTTTGGGGTTGAGTCTTAAAGCAAAGTTGTAGAGCTTGTTGAGTTGTACAAAGTTGGTTTTTGGAGTTTTCCAAGTTGTTTAGTAAAATTTGAAGTATTTTGAAAAGGCGAAATTCCTTAAATGTTCCCTTTTCGAATTCAAATTTGCATTTCAAAATATAGACCGAATTTGGATATGGTTATAAAAGAAAAGTTGTAGAACTTTTGATTTTGAACAACTTTTATTTTTGGAGATTTTTGAGTTGTTATAAAAATTTGGGAGTAATTTGAGTTTCAAACTGGATGGCAATTCTGTAATTTCAATGAACAGTGTTCACCGCTCTTGCTACATTGCCGGTGACCTTCGGTTCGGTTCCAGGCGCGCGTGTGGACGTCCTCGGCTTCACGCTGGCGCGGAGAAGTCTCCTACGTGGCTTCCTTGCGCTTCTGAGCCACGCTATTTAGCCTTGGCCGTCGCCGTTTGTCCCCGCTCCCTTGCTCTGTTTTCTTCCCGTCGCCTTGCTCATCTTCGGCGAGCTCTCACCGTCGAACCAGTGACTCTGCCGTCGCAGCAAAGCATCCATTAATTTTGCCTGCTCCTTACGCGCCTAGCCAACCTACTGCGGTCGCCTGATTCCGTCGGGAACCGCCGCTAGCAACCCTTCTTCCTCGCGGCCGGCAACCTCACCCGAGATTCCGTTTCACCGCGACCAGCGTCATCCGGTGAGCCGTTGCCCTTGCTTGTTGTCCCTATAGCTTCGTCTAGATGCTGTGGTGCTTAATCCATTCTTGCTTGGTCAGTTTGCCCACTGCAGTCACCGGAACACCGTCGTCGACGAAGTCTGCTCCGCCGTGACTGCTGTCACCGTCGACCCACGTCACCGTAGCTTCTCCGGCCTCGTTCTTTGCTTCTACACATTCGGGGTGAGATGTTGATCCTTTCTAAGCGCTTAGTTTGACTGTTATCAGTCTTGTTTTGCCGGCATAGTGTCGCCGAGACGCCGCGTCCGCCATGGCCGACGTCGAGCTAGTATAGGGCCGTAATCAATACAGATAGGGACGTCAATCGATGCGCCTAGTCTTGGTGATCGTTTTGGTACCTTGGCCGTCGCCGTTGGACTCACCATCGACGAGTTTACGTCGGTCAGCGCAGTCGCCGGCGTGGTCAAATGCGCGAGGTTAGGGATGACAGGTGGGACCCGGATGTAAGTGACACAGCGTTCAAATTGGATTTTTCTATTTTCAAAATTGAATGAATATTATCTATTTTTTTTTATTTTTGTGTAGATTTATTTAAAGCTCCAAAAATTATGAAAATTTTTGTGTGACCTCTCTGTGATGTATATTATTTAAGAAAAATATGAAATGTTATTTTTCAGTACTTTTTCAATGTGATGAAAATTGCTCAATTTATTAATAAATAGATTTCCATGATTTTTCTAGGCTGATGTAATTGTCCAAAAATTATGAAATTTGTTTTACCACTTAATTATCATGCGATAAACATTTACAAAAATTTTTAGATCAATTGGAACAAATTGATTTATTTCATAATTCTTAATTAAATAATTAATTCATAAAAGCAAATAGTAACTTTTAATGATCTAGGTTTTGATTGAATTTTTGATTGAGTGATGTCCTTGGGTCATTAGTTGGTAATGATCCTTGGCAATTGATGTGAGTGTTACGAATATGGTTTGGTTAGTTTGGCTTGTAACTGTACCGCGAAGGAAAGTTGTATTCAAGTCGTTAACTTTTGCATTCATCGTCGAGCATCATGTTTTATATCTCGCATCATGTTAAACATGGCATTGTTACTACGTGTAGTGAACGAAGGTGAACACGTGGTAGTTAATCAAGTTGAGGAGGAGGTTAATCCGTCTGTTGAGGTCGGATCGAATACTTGTGGAACGTCGCAGAAACTGGACTTTTCCGTCAACGAAGGCAAGCCCGGATGCATACAACCCTATCCTGTATTTTACAAATTGATTTCGCTTTTGCTTCTTTTTACTGCATTAAGTGATTAGGAGTCAAGTGAAAACCGAATTGGTACATTACCAACCTTGTTATTCCATATTTACCATATTATCAGTTTTAAATTCATGTATGCCTAGTTTTGCTTAGCTATGCTTAGAACGATGAAAGTCGGGTGATTACCTATCATCTGTAAGTTTTAAACGGAGATTTGGTTAATTATGTTATCATGTGATATGGAAATGTGGAGTAATAAATCTAGACCGGGCGGACTCGGTGTATGGGAGCCGCAAGACATGGAGGTCTTGTGAGCAGGTTCTTTCCGCCTGTGTCGATTAAGGCACGTACCGTTGTTGAATTGCATGAGGTGAGACTTTATAGTACTAACCACATACTCCGGTAAGCCTTAACTTGGCTATTCTATTTTGAGAATGGCTACTCGCGCACTGGGAGTAGAGAGATGGCAGGAATAGCGTGTATCCATGTGGCAATGGGCTGGATTGGTGGAGTACTATATTCTTGGGTGGCGTGGACCCATTCTTGTTTTAGAGGATCCGAGGGTGGGTTGATATATGTAAGTCGGGGACCTACATATGTTGTGTGGTCTGGAATTCCCAGCTGGGTTTAATCGGTTTGAATCGTCGTTGCTCCTCGGTTATGGAGACTCAACTCACTATTCATCATCGTAGTGTTAATAACTGGAACTTGAGGACGGTTTGATAAAGTGTTGGATACGAAGTTTCATGATCTCAATACGGATCATGTTAGCTTTGTATATGATCTTATGAAGTTTTAAATGTTGATGTACATAATTTTATTAAAAAGCTTTTACGCAAAAGAACTTTGATTATTGCTAAAGCCATACCTTGAATCCCTGAGCCTGCATTCATATGTTCTATCGGTTTTTATTTTTGGTTAAGTTTTGTTGAGTACTTTTATACTCAGGGTTCGTTGACCCTTGTTGCAGGTGAGGCTCATGAGCAGATCTGTTTTGGATCGTGCTGCATGACTATTGTTCCTTGTGATGACGATAAGTAAATGCGTGACTCTTGGGCAGGGCAGCTTATTTGTGTGTTCTGTAATATGTTATAATGCCACTCCACTACTTTGGTTTGTAATAATTATCAAACTTAGTTGTGAGGTTTGAAACTACTGTTTTATAAACTATGTTATTGTAAGTCTTCCGCTACTTTTACTCTGGTGTATTTATTTGAATAAACTATTGTAATACTGCAATAACTCTGTAATGTGATCCTGCTCGGAAATCATGGATGATTTGGGGTTCTCCGAGGACACCCGACAGTCTTCTTAAGTTACCAGGAACGTATGCATAGATGTGAAAGGTCGTTGGACAGTGACAAGTGCATGTGGGCCCTATAATTTAGGAGGTTCTACCACAGAATGGTATCAGAGTGATCATTACAAAGTTTTTGTTGTATCGGTTTATGAAAACTTCAAAATGATTTAGGATGACTAAAACTAATTTGGTAATTTGGTCCAAATTGCTTCCGACTTATCTTATTTCTTTCTCACTATTTCTTATTTGATTAAAAAGGTTTTGTGTGGTGGAGTAGTAATCTTACTATGCCCTATATAAAAACAAATGTTGTTTATGTGCTTTATAAGTTTTGGTGGTTTTTTTTCGTAAGAACGATTTTTGCATCATAATTAATTCACTTGTTACTTCCTTCGTCTCTGAGTATGGGTGAATAGTGTGTATGGGTTGAGTTGTGTAGTCCATCCTTACTGCTCTTAAGACTGTTGTCAGATTGTTTTACTTGGATTAATCCTGCTTTGTACAGTATGGCTCGTACCAAGAAGACCCCCCGTAAGTTCACTGGACCCAAAGGAGTTTCTCGCCACCAACTTGCCCCTAGGAATGATGGTGCTAGCAGTAGCAGCTCTAGGCCTGATCCTCAGGCAGAGATACAGAGGATTTCTGTAGAGTTAGCCCAAGCTACTAGAGATAGGGCTATGGACGTCATCCAGGTGGGCAGATTATAGGAGCAATTAAGACGTCTCACCACCGCTCACAGGAACTGCGAACGTATGTTAGTTCGTACGGTGGAAGGAAGGAATGAAGCTTGGCATAGGGAAAATGTAGCTAGAGCTAGAACTCATGAGTTAGAATTTTATGTAGAAGACTTAGAAGAGCATAATACCTATCTGCATGAGGAAGTTCATAGGCTAAGCAATCTCCTAGATCCTAATCATGAACCCCAAGCTGATGCAAAGGACCCAGGTGTCATCCTTGCCGATGAAAGTGAATCAGAAGAAGAAGAAGAAGATCCCAAAGAATTAGTAATGATCGATGAAAGTGATAATGAAGGCGGTAATATTTTCGGAATGGATACCGAGCCTAAAGTTTGAAGTAATCACGAAAAGGAGTCAAGTTGTATAATAGTTAGTTCTAGTTTAAGTTAAGTAGTCCTGTTTAAATGCGGTCTTGTGTTTAAATAAGTGAAACTAGTGTAATGAGTTGTAGTACGCTCTTTTATCAATCAATAAAGGATTGTGAGTAAAGTTTGGTTTGTTATGACCAGATGCGTCATACGCGGGGTTCGTATATTCCTGGTACTTCACAAGATGAGAACGGTATTCCAGATCCGCCACCAGTTCCAACAAATCTGGCGAATGCTATAGCAGCACTTGTTAATGTGACGGTTGAAAATTCTCGTTTGCTTCATGAGATGACTCACAGTAATCAGAATCAGATGCAAGGAAATCATGGTCGCCATCATAACAGGTAGGAGGCTACATATGTTGATTTTACAGACACAAGACCACCGGTGTTCACCAAGCCAGATGAACCATTGGAGGCTAATGATTGGCTTAGGACGATGGAGCAGAAATTTGATCTTATACCATGCACGGAGTTTTAGAAACTAGTCTTTGCTGCTCAGCAACTTAGAGGTGCAGCCGGTGCTTGGTATGCAAACCTTATGGCCATGCAACCCGTAGGTGTTCCGTTAACTTGGATGGAGTTTCGTACTGCTTTTAGAACCCATTATATCCCTAAAGGAGTGATGGCTATGAAGCTAGATGAATTCCTTGCTTTGAAGCAAGGGGATCAAACCGTGATGCAGTATGTGGGAAGATTCAATCACCTGTCACAATATGCACCTAAACATGTCAACACAGATGTTAAGAAAAAGAAATGGTTCATGAGAGGTCTGAATACCAAATTGCAGACTATGATGACAACTTGTACCAATGTCACTTATCATGAGGCAGTGAATATTGCAATTGCTTCAGAGGCAAAGTATCGGCAACATAAGGAGCTCAAGAAGAAAAAGAGTATGCCGTCTGGATCTTTTGGGGGAAATCCAAAGAGGCAGAGGGTGATTTATCATCTAGTAAATCATAATCGTCCTCGTTATCGTCCATCGCAGTTTCAAGCCGGTCAGCAATCAAATGTCCGCCCTGCTACAACTTATCAGAATCCACAATCGATAAATGTTTCTGGGGTTTCTGCTTCAACACCCCAGGGTCACAAGTATCCCTATTTCAATTGTGGCAAGCCTGATCATTTCTCAAGAGAATGTCCGTATCCAAGACAGTCTAATCCCAATTATTAGAAGGCCCCTGCAAATCAACAATAGGGTCAAGCACAGAATAAGGGCAACAATCAGAATGCTTAGAAAGGCAAAGATGAAAGGAAGACAGGACGAGTGTTCTACATTCAAGTTGGAGAAATTCCGGAAGGGGAGACAGTGATGATGGGTACGTTTCCTATCGCCAACCATCTTGCAGTTATACTTTTTGGTTCTGGCGCATCGCATTCATTCATCAATAGAACATTTGTGGTGAAGTATGAAATTTCAATTGGGGCAACAAAGGAAAATTTCTTTATACAGTCGCCCGGGGGACGTCTGTGTTATAAGGAAATGGTATACCAGGTACCCATAAACCTGGGTGGGCATATTTTCCCTACTACCATGATTATCCTTATGGATTAGGATATAGATGTAATCTTAGGAATGAATTGGATGTATCAGCATAAGGCTGTTATAGATGCTTTGAATAGAACTATAAGGGTGAGTTTGCCAGATAGTCCTTCTCAACTTCTCATCCAACTTCCAACCTTAAGAAGATCAGTGGGAAAAGTTTGTGCAACTGCCGTCAAAGAGAATAGAGATATCCCGGTAGTATGTGAATTTCCTGATGTGTTTCCTGAAGATTTACCTGGTCTACCACCTGATAGGGATGTCCAGTTTAACATAGAATTGCAACCAGGAACAGCTCCGATTTCTCGGAGAGCTTATAGGATGCCACCTAAGGAATTGGCCGAGTTAAAGACTCAGTTGCAAGAATTAATTGAGAAGGGGTTTATCCAACCTAGTTCATCGCCTTAGGGATGTTCGGCAATTTTTGTGAAAAAGAAAGATGAGACCCTGAGGTTATGTGTCGACTATCGCCCGTTGAATGAAGTGACCATCAAGAATAAGTTTCCCTTACCTCGGATAGATTTGCTTTTTGATCAACTAGCAAGAGCCAAAGTTTTCTCCAAAATAGATTTGAGGTCAGTATATCATCAAATCAAGATAAAGCCTGAATATATTCCCAAAACGGCATTTACCACAAGATATGGATTATATGAATACTTGGTAATGTCTTTTGGTTTGACAAATGCTCCAGCTCATTTCATGTATTTGATGAATTCAGTATTCATGCCTGAGCTAGATAAATTTGTAGTGGTGTTTATTGATGACATTCTAGTATATTCCAAGAATAAGGAAGAACATGCGAAACACCTCAGAATTGTTCTGACTCGCTTGAGAGAACATCAACTATATGCCAAGTTCAGCAAGTGTGATTTTTAGCTTAAGGAAGTACAATTTCTTGGACATGTCTTGTCAGCGGAAGGAGTTGCTGTTGATCCAAGCAAAGTGAAGGATGTGCTTGATTGGAAACCGCCAACCACAGTTCATCAAGTTTAGAGTTTTCTGGGATTGGCAGGGTATTATCGTCGGTTTATTCCAGATTTCTTTAAAGTATCAAAGTCCATAACCGAGTTACTGAAGAACCAAGTCAAGTTTGCCTGGTCATCTGATTGTGCCTAGACTTTGAAGAGACTGTTGACCACTGCACCAGTATTAGCCCAACCTGATATCGAGAAGCCGTTTGATGTTTATTGTGATGCTTCAGGTATTGGTATTGGATGTGTGTTGATGCAAGAAGGACGAGTCATTGCTTATGCATCCAGGCAACTTAAGCAACATGAAGAACACTATCCGACTCATGATCTAGAGTTAGCAGTTGTGGTCCCTGCTTTGAAGATTTGGCGGCATTACCTACTTGGTAATACGTGTCATGTTTATACATACCACAAGAGCTTAAAGTATATCTTTACTCAGTTAGAGTTGAATATTCGACAAAGAAGATGGTTAGAGCTGATTAAAGATTATGACTTGGAAGTACATTATCACCCGGGTAAAGCAAATGTGGTGGCAGATGCCCTCAGTCGCAAAAGTTATTGCAATTGCCTGACAGTAAGAACAATGGGTTTGACTTTATGTCAAGAGATGGAGAAGTTGAATGTAGAAGTAATTCAACAAGGTAGTTTGACCAACATAATTGTTGAAGCCACTATTCGAGATCAAGTTATTGCTGCTCAGAAGGAAAACAAGGGTGTAGCCCATATCAAGGAAAGAGTCAGGAATGGAAAGGCGGAATGTTTCAGCATATATGATGAAGGTGTGTTATGGTTCAAGGATCGCCTGGTGGTACCAAAAGTTCCTGAGTTGCGGCAGTCAATTCTTGAAGAAACACATGCTACTAGGTTATCTATCCATCCGGGGAGTAACAAGATGTATCATGACTTGAAACAAAGATTTTGGTGGACCAAAATGAAGATAGAAATTGCAAGATATATAGCAAAGTGTGATACTTGTCAAAAGGTGAAAGCTATACATTTGAGGTCTGCTGGTGAATTACAGCCATTACCTATTCTAGCTTGGAAGTGGAAGGACATAAGTATGGACTTTATTGTTGGTCTACCCAAGACATCAAAGGGATTTGACTCTATATGGGTTATTGTAGATCGACTCACTAAGTCAGCGCATTTTCCTCCTGTCAAGACTATATACCCCACTGTCCAATATGCCAAGATATATTTAGCAAGAATTATGAGTCTCCATGGAGTACCAAAGACCATAGTGTCAGATAGGGGTACACAGTTTGTCTCCAATGTTTGGAAACAATTGCATTCTTCATTGGGTACCAAGCTCCTGTATAGTACAGCTTATCATCCGCAGACTGATGGACAGACTGAAAGAGTCAATCAAGTGCTTGAAGATATGTTAAGGTGTTGTGTACTTAATTATTCCAACAAGTGGGACGAATGCTTACCTTTGGCCGAGTTCTCATATAACAATAGTTATTAGGAAAACATTAGAATGGCTCTATTTGAAGCACTCTATGGTCGTAGATGCAAAACATCGCTGAGTTGGTCTGAGTCCGGAGAAAGAAGATTCTTTGGAGTTGACCTTGAGAAAGAAATAGAAGACAAGGTTAGGCAAATACAGAGTAATTTGAAGATAGCTCAGTCCCGCCAAAAGAGTTATGCGGATAGACGACGGAGACCATTGGTGTTTAGCAAAGGAGATTTTGTATATTTGAAAGTATCACCAATGAAGGGAGTTACCCATTTTGGTGTTAAAGGTAAGTTGGCACCTCGATATATTGGACCATTTCAAATTCTGGAGAGATATGGAAAAGTGGCATATCGCTTGAAATTACCAGAACATTTATCAGCTGTACATGATGTGTTTCATGTGTCTCAGTTGAAGAAGGGTCTCCGAGTGCCTGAGCAGAATGTTGAAGTTGAAGGAGTGGAACTTGAGCCAGATCTGACCTATTCAGAATATTCTATCCAAGTGTTGGATCAGAAAGATCATGTTACTCGAAGAAGGACAATAAAGTTCTACAAGATACAATGGAATCAATATTTAGAAGAGGAAGCTACTTGAGAATCAGAAGATTACTTGTTAGAAAAGTTTCTAGAGTTTCTTGCGTCATTATAGAATAGAGTAATGTTAGTTGAGCTCGGTTGTTACAAATTGTGTTTTGTAAAGGAACCTCAGCTGTTTTATGGATAAGAATTGGATGTTTTTGGATTGACACATTTCCTTTTCCATTACTTACCCTATGGCTTTGAATCTCGGGGCGAGATTTCTTTTAGGGGGAAGGATTGTAACACCCCGGTTGTTTAATATATTAAAAAACGGACATATCATCATATGCATTGCAAGGCATCGGTCATATTGCAAACTTTGATATGCATTCACTAAAACAAGTTTACCTTTATGTTACAAATATTGCTTGGTATTGTTTGAATCAAGTTCGAAATCTGTGTATTGATTTGAAATTCCGAAAACCCTGATTTTTCAATATTTAAATCCTACCCTAAAAACCCATTTCAAAATCGAAGCACATTTTGGGGTTGAGTCTTAAAGAAAAGTTGTAGAGCTTTTTGAATTGTACAAAGTTGGTTTTTGGAGTTTTCCAAGTTGTTTAGTAAAATTTGAAGTATTTTAAAAAGGCGAAATTCCTTAAATGTTCCCTTTTCGAATTCAAATTTGCATTTCAAAATGTAGACCGAATTTGGATATTGTTATAAAAGGAAAGTTGTAGAACTTTTGATTTTGAACAACTTTTATTTTTGGAGATTTTTGAGTTGTTACAAAAATTAGGGAGTAATTTGAGTTTCAAACTAGATGGCAATTCTGTAATTTCAATGAACAGTGTTCACCGCTCTTGCTACATTGCCGGCGACCTTCGGTTCGGTTCCAGGCGCGCGCATGGACGTCCTCGGTGTGGCTTCCTTGCGCTTCTGAGCCACGCTATTTAGCCTTGGCCGTCGCCGTTTGTCCCCGCTCTCTTGCTCTGTTTTCTTCCTGTCGCCTTGCTCATCTTCGGTGAGCTCTCACCGTCGAACCAGTGACTCTGCCGTCGCAGCAAAGCATCCATTAATTTTGCCTGCTCCTTGCGCACCTAGCCATCCTACTGCTGTCGCCTGATTCTGCCGGGAACCGCCGCTAGCAACCCTTCTTCCTCACGGCCGGCAACCTCACCCGAGATTTCGTTTCACCGCGGCCAGCGTCATCCGGTGAGCCGTTGCCCTTACTTGTTGTCCCTACAGCTTCGTCTAGATGCTGTGGTGCTTAATCCATTCTTTCTTGGTCAGTTTGCCCACTGCAGTCACCGGAACACCGTCGTCGACGAAGTCTGCTCCGCCGTGACCGCTGTCACCGTCGACCCGCGTCACCGTAACTTCTCCGGCCTCGTTCTTTGCTTCTACACGTTCGGGGTGAGATGCTGATCCTTTCTAAGCGCTTAGTTTGACTGTTACCGGTCTTGTTTTGCCAGCGTAGTGTCGCCGAGACACCACGTCTGCCATGGCCGACGTCGAGCTAGTATAGGGCCGTAATCAGTACAGATAGGGATGTCAATCGATGCACCTAGTCTTGGTGATCGTTTTGGTACCTTGGTCGTCGCCGTTGGACTCACCGTCGACGAGTTTACGTCGGTCAGCGCAGTCGCCGGCGTGGTCAAATGCGCGAGGTTAGGGATGATAGGTGGGATCCAGATGTCAGTGACACAGCGTTCAAATTGGATTTTTCTATTTTCAGAATTAAATGAATAGTATTTATTTTTGTTATTTTTGTGTAGATTTATTTAAAGCTCCAAAAATTATGAAAATTTTTATGTGACCTCTCTGTGATGTATATTATTTAAGAAAAATATAAAATGTTATTTTTCAGTACTTTTTCAATGTGATGAAAATTGCTCAATTTATTAATAAATGGATTTCCATGATTTTTCTAGGCTGATTTAATTGTCCAAAAATTATGAAATTTGTTTTGCCACTTAATTATCATGTGATAAACATTTACAAAAAAATTTAGGTCAATTGGAACAAGTTGATTTATTTCATAATTCTTAATTACATAATTAATTCATAAAAGCAAATAGTAACTTTTAATGATCTAGGTTTTGATTGAATTTTTGATTGAGTGATGTCCTTGGATCATTAGTTGGTAATGATCCTTGGCAATTGATGTGAGTGTTACGAATATGGTTTGGTTAGTTTGGCTTGTAACTGTACCGCGAAGGAAAGTTGTATTCAAGTCGTTAACTTTTGCATTCATCGTCGAGCATCATGTTTTATATCTCGCATCATGTTAAACATGGCATTGTTACTACGTGTAGTGAACGAAGGTGAACACGTGGTAGTTAATCAAGTTGAGGAGGAGGTTAATCCGTCTGTTGAGGTCGGATCGAATACTTGTGGAACGTCGTAGGAACTGGACTTTTCCGTCAACGAAGGCAAGCCCCGGATGCATACAACCCTACCTTGTATTTTACAAATTGATTTCGTTTTTGCTTCTTTTTACTGCATTAAGTGACAGGTACTTGTGGGCCCTATAATTTAGGAGGTTCTGCTACAGGGAGGGTTGCGTTGAAGCCTAGCGACGTCGGAGGAACGCCAATTCCTTGCGGAGCTGCGGTGATTGTGTTGGCTTTCCTCGCGGAGCGAGGTGTGCGGCACCGCAGGCTCCCACCGCCGGTTGCTGGTCGCAAGGGGGAGGGGCGGACCGACGGACGCGAAATTTTGTCGCACTGGGGATGGCAGAACGACGAGGCGGAGTTAAATTATCGCACCAAAAAGTATCCACACTTTGTTCTTTTTAGTTGTAGGAGATATGAGAGGAGATGAGTGATATACATCCATTTACATTTTATACCCCACGTTATTTTAGATCTATTAGCAAACACATATGCTTGTATGTTGTAACGTACTAACATATAGCTGGTTGCATAGTCACCTAGTCAATCTGTGGCTTGCAGCGACCACGTCATGCTTTTAAATTCGTCTTAGAGATGCATGCTGCTCTAAGGCCCCGTTTAGCTCTAAGGCCTCATTTAGATCAACTAAACTTTTTATAAGCTATACTAGCTAGAGAGAATTAGCTAACAACATTTTATAATATAGATAGGTGATTGAATAGTTCAAAATAGACTATAAACTAGATCATTTGGATCAGGTAGAGCGGTCAACTTATTTTAGTCAATCTAAGGTAGGCCTAAGTCATATGGATACGGGATACATGGAAACACACAACATTCCAAGTTTATTAATATCCTATATTGAACATGCCGTTTGTAATGTAAAATTTGACTAAAGCGCACTGCCATGAGAATTTAAAGTTGAGAAGGTGGGTTATGCTTGTACCGTGTAGGTCATATGGTACTTGTCCTGAATTCTTCAAGGGCTTATTATGTTAAGATATTGGAAATGAAATTAAACTAACTTATACCTTTCATCGATCATAACACGTACAGTATGGATCGTGGTGAATACGAATTGAAGTTTGAACTGGTCTTCCATACGACGGTTGGCTGGTCGTTGGTTTGTGATAGGGTCTGACAGAGAGTCGGAGTCCGCGGAGCCCTGCGCGCCTGTGCCACACCCGGAAATGCATCGATCAGAGGTTACGTGGCGCGGGGCGAGCCATCTGCAGGAGTTCGAGCCTGTCCCAGAAACGAACGAGCCGAGGCCGAGCGCGAGGGGCCCTGGCCCTGGCCAGCGCAACGCGCCAGCACCAGCGATTTTATTTTTTTTAACATTTTTTTAAACTAATTTTAAATCTAACACTATTTTTTTTCAAAACTAACACTTTTGTCCACGTCTATTTCCCTGACGCAGCGAAACGTCTGTGCCGCGCCATGCATGGTGGCACGGCGAGAGAGATGACATGGCGATGATCGGGGCGATGACCGGTGACGTGGCAGGGTCTGCCGCGTCACCGATCTTGGCACGGCGCCGCGGCGCCATCTCTCACGGCGCGGCAGTCCCAGATAAATATCGTCCGCGAGCCGCCCTCCCTCTGTCTGCCTTAATGCGGTGGACGACTTCCGCGCCGCGCCCTCCCGCCACTCCCAAGTGCTGTCGGCGTCCAGCCCTTCGTTGCCGCCTCCCTCCCTCCTCGGCCTTGTTCAAAGTAATGACGCACTTTTTATTTTCGTTTGAATGGTAGATTGAAATATTATGAATGGGAGTTAAGGTTAGGAGGAAAATTATGTTTGGAAACTATGGACTATGGTTTGGAGGAAGATATTAGTTTGATTTTGTCAATGTTAAGGTTAATTATTTAGTTAGAAGTATGTTTGCCATGTATATTTTTGTTGCTATAAGTGTTGGTTATATTATTTGAGTTGCAATGCAAATGATTATATTTTACATTAATTTGCGTTGTTTTGATTGATGTTTAATTTGAACCGTTTTATTAGATGGAAGACATGTTTCGGGAGTATTTGTGGCGAAAATGGGGACGTCCTAGAGAATAATGCCCCAATGAGTCTAGCAAAGATGCCCCCGTCCCTCCTGACCTCCTTATCCCTAACTGTGACTGTGGTCATCTGACCGACGTGTTTCAATCAAGACATCCGGACACAGCGGCTCGTTGCTTCTACACATGCAGTCGTTTTAATGTAAATAATTGTTTTCGTATATTTTTTTCTTTATTTGTATTACTAGGTTACTAATATTTTGTTGAAATTTTATTGTGTAGGCCCATGAGAGGTGCTTTTTCTTTTAGTAGATCGACGGAGCAGACAAGTTTGACCCCAGGTACCTCATTTTCGACGATTGGTGGAGAGGGCGACATCCACGAGAGCACTTCGAGCGGTGGGTTCCACTTCCCCCTAACCCCCTCCAATGACGGCTAAGGAGAAGCACTTAGCCGCAGTTAGACGACTCGAGGAACCTCCTCTGTGCGATTGCGGAGATCGAGCTATGATAAACCCTAAGAATACGTTGGAGTTTATGTGTCCAAACAAACATGAAGTAAGTACAAAGTATATGTGTTGAAATATTGAGCTATATGTGTTCATGTACTAATGTCACCTTATTTAGGTGTTTTCAATGGTGAAGTGACATTTCAAGGAGTGGTTGTATGGTCCTAAAACCAATGGCCGGAAGAACCGCCAAAGGTTAAGGAAAAAAAAAAGAAAAGGTAATTTACAAAGCATCTCCTGTCATGTGTGAATGTGGTGTTAAATTCAACTATGGCCTAGTCCCTTCGGAGCTTGGAATAAACTATTATTGCGGCCATATGGTTGACTATGATGAGGTTGGTTATTCGTGTTGAAAACCTGAAATTGTATTTTCTAGATTTTTTGAAGAATTATGATATATTTTTTTGTTTGAACAGAGCACTAGGAAATACAAGTGGAAGTCTTATGATGGTCAATATAAGTTCTTGGATGACTTGAATGGGATGTAAGTAATTGCACGGAAGAGGGGATATGGACGTGACTATATCGACCACTTTGTTAAACTGTGAAAGAAGAACATGCGTGAGTTTGCTAGAAAGAGCGGTATTCGTAACCCGATCGATGTTAGGCTTGATAAATGGAGGTTGGAGAGACGGAGGTAATTAGAGGAGGATAGAGCAAGGAATGCTGCAATGGAGGAGGAAACAGTACAGATGCAGGTCTTGGACGACCATGTTGCTGCATTGTGTGCAAGTAAGTCATTGGAAGCCTTCTTACTTTCGTTGCCTGCTTTTAAATGTACTATAATCGCGTTGGTAACTTGTTGCATTTTATACATGAAGGGATTGGATGCAGCGGGGACCATGCCACAGAGGTGGCACATGCAAGTTATGTGGAAAACAAGTTACATGAGCACAGAACCCGAGCCGGTCGCAGCGTTCTATGTCCAATTGTGTTGGACAATGAGGGGGACGAGGATGAAGACGATATTGTCAGGTTGAGCGATCTCATCGCTCTAGCGGAGGCGGGCTTATAGGTCGAGAAGGATGAGGACGACACTGGTAGACTGAGCGAGCTCATCGCTCTAGCAGAGGCAGGTTTGAAGGTGGAGGAGGATGAGGAAGCGTTCTTCTCTCAAGCTACAGAGGCCGCAGATGAAGCGGAGGCCGCTTACTGCATGCAACAGGCAGATCAGGGCAATGCAGGTGAGCCTAGCCACATGAACGAGGAAGAGAACGCGTTCTTGTCTCAGGCCGCAGATGAAGCGGAGGCCGCTTACTACAGGCGAAAGGTAGATCAGGGCAATGCAGGTGACCCTAGCCACAGCAACAGGGTTATGGTAGAGGATTGGTACTTGGACGATGAGTTCTTACTCAGTATGTTTCTGATTGAAGGTTTTTGATTGCGTCGTCTATTAGTTCCATGCTTTATTAATGATCAATGTAGCTATGTACTAGAACTTTCATTGTGTTGTCTTGTTTTCTATTTGAACTATTGATGTATTGTACCTATGTATCATGTACTCGGATTACCCATGGTCGATCTTAAGTGATCCCATCCGTTTGTCACCCTCTGACCCATCCGTTTGTCGCTCTCCGATGCATCCAAGTTTTTTTAATAATAGCGAATGCATTGAGAATTTCTAAAATGAACAAAATCGAGTGAAATTATTTCAAATACAGTTGGCTGGCATATATATCTTGCATGTTTCCCATGTATTTTAAAATAGTAGCGTGTAATTTATGTTATTAGCATCAGATCAATATAAAATAACAATAATGTTATCACTTTACTCCAGCGTTCTTTTTTCATGGGTCACATTTGGCACGCAACCCTAAGCCCAGGTTCTACCGCGCCATAGCCCACGGCGTGGCACTGACACTCCAAGGCCCATGGCATGGCAGGACCTAGACACAGACAGAAGCCGACCAGCCTCAATTGCAATTGAACGGGAGCTGTTGTCGGTGCTGTAAACAACTACAAGTGCTACCGCGACGCATTGAAACAAATCTGACTAGGTCCGTGCGCAAGTTGACAAGTTGCCACATAATATTATCATTGGTTCATGAGTCTACAAGTTTTGGACGACAATATTCGTTCGACATAACCAACTAAGTCCCAGGAGTGTAAGGATCCCTCGGACGCCTCTGTCTCTTCGGATTTGTAGGCAACACATTGGGAGTGTAGCCAATGTCGATGTGGCCGTGTTACCGGTGCTTAGTGCTCGTACCCTGCAAGTATATAATATGCACGATTACTTATAATCTTTATGATCGTTAGTTCATGGAGCCTACGTATTTAAAGAAACTACCTTTGTTTCTACCTATGAGGCTCCTTGGGTACCAAGCGGGGCATCACCTAGCTGAGACATGCCGATCTCGTCCTGCTGCCAATGGTCCCACTGGTGGTGCTGTATGCGGAAGCTCGGGGGTCATTGTCGTCATTGTCGTCATCGTTGTCCTCGTCATCCTCATTTGCAGGGTCCTTCCCAGCGCTATAATGTGCTGGTGTATGCACAGCGGAAGCGGCACCTGTCACCGGCTGAGAAGAGCCGGCTGGTGTCCTCAAAGAGCCAGAAGACGTGGCACCCGACCGCGCTGGGTAATCAGGTTCGACCAAAGGAGTGTCCATGCAGCTCAACTTCTGAGCTAGCTTCCTGCAGCTCCGCTTCACCTTCTGCATGAATAGACGTTAAAGTTAGTGCATTTCCCAAATGCATATACTCTAAAGAAACATTTTCGGAACAGACAAGTTTATGTTTACCTCCACAAAAGCCTCAAGAACGCCTGGCCCCTGCCCTCTAGAATTGTGAAGTCGAAACACTGCTTCATTGGACAGCCTTGACAATTGTGTCGCCTGGGTACATAAACGCGGTTGGACAGTTTTAGTACACATACTTAATACCAAATGGATAACAAATTGTACCATTCGAGTATCTTACCACGTATCTTTGAAGCGGGGCTCTCCATAGTTGTGTGTCGTCCCTAGTGGCAACATCGTACACATCTTCGATCACATCTTCCTCGTTGTCCTCGTCAATCGCCTCCTCAGTGTACGGGGGCTTGATATGTATCCTTATAGACCTGTGAAGCGACCGTAGGTACTCATCGAAGGTGTGCTGGTCGTGTGGGGGACCCGCATCGACCGGCAGCTGGTCCCTGGTCTGCCACAACTGGATGTAAGCGTTGTGTGTCACGCGCCAATCCTTGGTCTTGTACCTCTTCCTATGGTCATACCTGCAACAAAACGATTGTTAGTTGTATCATACACACCTCTGAATTGTAGCTTTGTTATTAATCGATAATGCACCCATGCAATTCTTAGTTGGTGGAGTAAAGCAGTGGTGGGTAGCCTGTCATTCTTCCAAACTGCCTGCAAACCCTGATGGGCAAGTGAATCTCGACCACGTGGAAGAAAATAAGAGGGACATTGCAGCGATACTCATCTGACTCATCCCTAGTGATAGGACTCAGATAGTCCTGGAGCTCCAGAGCATCCCAAGGACACCAATGCACCTGAACATTTCATAATTGAGTTAGGTTGTGATATAGTGTACATCGAACAAGATACATGTATGATAGTAAAGAGAGCGTAACCTAGTGCTGTGTTAGGACGTCGAGACAGTTCGTGTACTCCCTGTACTTGCGCATCGCATTCCCTCTAACTAACTCTACTTGCATCCAAATATTCAGAGCTGTAGGTAGTGTATCCTACCCGTTCCAATGCTGCATTGAACATGATAATGAATTAGCCATTAATAATTTCATCATATGTAACTGCCTCAAAGAATATAGTGAACTGAAGTACTTATAGGGAAACTAGTAACAAGGGGCCTCCCAATGGGCCATCGTTCCCAACACCAAACCTAGAGTAGGTAGGAGCAACCCCCAAGGTTCGCATACCCTGAGGTATGACGCTAGGCAACGCATAGCTATCGATACGTCCATGCCAGGACTACGCTGCCCCAGCTGTACACTACTATGTTATCCCACGACTGGCGTAGTATGTTAAGAAAGATCCAGCTGATGGTGTTGCCTGAGGCATCAGGGAATAGGAAAGCACCAAGGAAGTGCTAGAGCCACACTCTAGCGAACCTATCGATCTGAGCCTCATCAGCCTATGGGTCCAAGTAATCAAAGCGCTCTGTGATCCACGACGACGAAACACCAGAACTTTTCCTAAAATTCACCAAAGAAAATGAGACCCGATGGCTACAGGAAAGCAATACAAGTATTAAATAGGCTTAAATTACTCACTTATTTTTCTTGGAAACCTCGTCGTCCGGTGGAAGAAAGCTAGTGAACTGAGCCACCAACTCCCTCTAGTGATCATTGTCAACTATACCTGTTACTGGAAGTCCCCCCAACCGAATGCTAAAGATAGCCTTCACGTCCTGCATGGTCAAGGTCATCTCGCCGTAAGGTAGGTGGAATGTGTGGGTCTCAGGCCTCCACTTATTATAAGAATAGAACGACTGTTAGTTACCTAAAATTTGTTATAAGAATGTTTACGTACAATGAAGGCACTTGCACCTATCTACAACAGAAGACCGTAGTTGACAACACGGACAAGCTCAAGGAAGCCGGCACGTCGTATGTACGGCGCATAACGCTCGTCCCACTAGTGCGCCCCAGTGTGCGTGTGGGGCCTCAAAGGAAGCAAGGGCACCTCTACGTCGGTGTCAGTTAAGAAGTGTGCTCGGTGCGGGTCATCGTACTCCACCTCAAGAAGGGGGTACAACTAGTGCTGCGTGGGAGGGGCCATCCTGTTACAAATTGATAAACAAAGGGTTAGAGTATTCAAATTAACAATATTCAAATTAACATTATGTAGCATTGCAAAATTTAAACTACTTGTTATGCAATACGAACACAATATGAAAGCACATGTATATATTCAAAGTAACATTAACAGACATATTAAACAACTTCACTAGGAAAATAAGCAACTTCTATGTATGAACCTACTGCCCTCGTCTTCTATGCCGGCTAGCCTTGTGACCAGGGTCTTTGCAAACGGAGCAAAGATTCCTGCCATGGGTCTCGTTGAAGTCTCCCCCTCCGTACATGTCTTCGTTGTACTCTCTCATAGCGTCCATGTCCCCCTTGAGTCACTTCTTCTTCCTTCTACCCTTCCCTACCTTCATTAGATCCAGATGCGGCACGTAGTCATAACCATTATAAGGTGGTCACTGTGTCAGGTCAAGGTATGGCTCGAAGCTCATCTCCCAAATACTAACGGTGTTCGAACGGAGATACAAGGGTGACATATATGGCAGATCCTCATAGTTGTACCCATGAACCCTACAGGCCATGATCATATGAGAGCAAGGGGCATGCATGATGTGAGGGACGTTGCAACTGCACTCTACCTTTTCAAGATCAACTCGGTAGTTTCGTCCACCATAACATTCGCCGCCCAAGCTTGTTCCACCCTTGCCCCGTACACTAAAGATATGGCGGTGGGGTCCATACGGCTCGGCGGTGTGCTGCTTGGCCAATTCCTCGGCCTCCTTCAAATGTTCTGCTCTGGCCTTTCCAAAACGCCCCTGCTCAGCTTTATTCCTCTATGCAAGTTCCCACCTCTTGACAAAATATTCGTTGCACTTATGAAAGGAGAACTCAACAATACCATACATAGGCAACGATTGAACTCCAGTGAATACACGGTTGAAGGATGTAACAACCCAAAAATCCACACACCAAAAATCACAACTACAAATTTTTTTGTTTAAACCCTATGTGATGTTGAGTGACACATGTAGAAGCCAAACCCTAGTTTTGGATTAGATGTGACCCAACTAGGTTAAACTCATAAGCATAGTTTGGTTTTATGCCACATGTGTAATTAAATTCCTAAATAAATAAATCATGCATGCATCCTTAATTCCACTTGTGATTTGGATTCTTTTGCCTTATGTGATGTTTAACTTACTTAATATTTATGATAAACCCTAATATATGGGATGTATTTTGACCACCGTTTGAAACACCTTGTGGGACCCAGTACATAACTCGAAGCTCAAGTTTAAACTCTAACTAAATTCGAATCAAAGCAAAAGAAAGAAAAGAGAAAGGAAAGGAGGGAGCCGCAGCAGCCCAGCCTGCCTCGACCGGCCTAGCTAGCCCAGCCGAGCCTCGCCTGCCCTTTCACGCACGTAGCCCACGAAGCTGGCCCAGTGTCGCCGCCCGCACGCACACAGCCGCTGATGAGCCGGACCCGCCCGTCAGCCGTCACACACTACACGCCGCTGCATCAGGACAAGCTGACAAACGGGCCCCCTCTGTCAGCCGCCTAGCTACAGCGTCGTCGTCTTCCCCATGCTCTCTCCACCATGCGACCGAGCCCCGACCAGCGTGGCAGACGTGGGCCCGGGGTCACGTACATCGCATGACCCTATTTCCCCTTGCGCCGCGCCTATGCTACCGCACGCGGGCCATCGGATGCGCCGCACGCATCACCACCGCCCGATCGCCGTCCACCATTGGAGCCCTTGGAGCTCGGCTATAAAAGCCAACGCCCACGAGCCCTAACCCTCAGCCCGTTCGCCGCCGCCACTGGTGGCACATCACCACACCATGTCGAGCTGAGACAGAGGGAGGAGGAAGAAGCAAGGAGGAGAAGGAAGCCGCTGCGGAACCGGACCTCGCCAGAGCCAGGAGCGCCACCCCGATCGGCTACATTGTCATAGCTGCTCGGCACGGCACTGGATCGCCTCATCATGGCCTCGCCTCACCACTGCACCGCCATCCTACCGCCACAAGCCCTACAGTGAGCCATGTCGTTCGCCGCTCACCACGCTAGCCGTACTCGCCATGAACGCCACCGCGCTCCCACACCTGGGCAACGCAGAGGCGGAGCATTCCCGCTCCTAGACATGCTACACAAGCACCGCACACGCACAAGCCCAAGGCCTGGCCTCACCGACCCCTAGCGGCTTGGGAACACCGGCACGACCACTCCTAGCCTCTTAGATGCCATGAACGGACCATGCCAGAGCACGAGCTCTTGCTCCGGCTTAGCCAACCGGTAACATAGAAGGACCACCACGACCCTCTTGTTTAGCAAAATGGAAACACAAAGCAAAGGGAAGAAAGGGGGCGACGCCGAGCCCTCTGCTCGGGAACACCAGCGCCGAACGCTCTGCTCAAGCCATGCATATGCATCGCATGCACGCACACGCTCACCATGGCCAGAGCACAACCATGGCGAGACCACTGCGTCTTCTATGTCGTGGTAAAGGCGACGTTGACACCCTGACTAGCTCCGCCATGACAAAAGACACACCGTGCTCACCTTAGCCGATGATGAAACCCACCGGAGCCCTGCGTTGCCGCACCGCACCTCATCGGAGCACCACCGCCTCCGCTTTGCCCCGACCACCGTGGCCGGAGGCGTTGAATGCTCCCGGAGCCCCTTCGACCTGCTCGCCATGACCATAGCAGCGTCGGGGAGCTCATGCGCACGACCAATCTCTAGTACCGCCGCCACAGCCACCACACCACCGCTCGCCGGTGTACGAGGACCGCCGCCACCGCGGCCAGCCAACTGGAGCCGCCCGACCACCACGTTAACTTCACCAGGGCACCTGCCATGGTAAGGCCAAGCTTTTGCCCACCTTAATTGCACACCCGCGCCGCTGGAGGGGCTCGCCGGTGAGCTCACCACCGGTGGGAGCACGCCGGGGAAGAAGATGGGGATTTTTCCCTCACCGGCCACATGTCCGTGCACTTGGTGCACGTGAACCGAACCCTGGCTTGGAGTAAGTGGACCAAGTCCTTCATAGACCGGCTCTGCGGTCTATGGACCAATGCAGGCGGGTTCACCATGAACTGCGCCTCACCTGTTAGTCACCGTTTGACCCTGGACCCACCTGTCAGCCGCTGTTAGCTCTGATGACGCCACACTGACGTCATGCCGAAGATGAGACCACGCCAGCATCGGCGACCACTCCGACCACCTCCGCGATCTCACCGACCACCTCGGAGATCTCACCGACCACCTCGGTGACCTTTCCGACCACTACGGCGATCTCACCGACCACGTCGGTGAGCTCTCCGACCACTTCGGTGATCTCTCTGACCACCTCGCCGAGCTTTCCGACCACCTCGGCAACCTTTCCGACCACCTCAGCGACCTCTCCGACCACCGCACTAGCCGATACACCACTCCAAGACCACGAGAACCAGTCATAGTGTGACACATGTTAGCCCTGCATTAATTCAGCCTTTTTCCCATGATTGAAACTTCGAAAATTCATAACTAATTCATACGAACTCAGAAAGATACAAGACCAGGACCAAAATTCATCAAAAATGGATACCTGTGGTGGGTAAATGGTATATGGGGTGGCCCTAGGTGTGAACCTGTGATGGGAGGAGCCCGGGGTGGAGATGCTGTGGTGGCACGGTAAATGGAAACCCTGATGAAGACATTCTGGCTTGGTCATCCCAAAGGACCTACTAGTACTCAGATTTACCGGGAAGCCTTATGTACCACTCGCCCTATATGGTGCGGGACGACTGGACTATTTGGTAGGATATTGCCACTACTGCTAGGTTGATAGCGGACAGTGTGAGGGAGGTACGGGGCGCGGAGGATTCCCCCCACACCCTTTCGAGACTTCATGGATACCTTGTGGACCCAGCTCATGACTCACAATTTTAGCCACCCCAGACTAGACTTGGGGAGTACCAGGGCTAAATGGTAGAGTGGCATTATCCTAGGCTAGCAAGTGGCCGGAATCAGCCCAGTTGACGACGATCAGCGAGGAAGGCGGATCTTGTGGTTATGTAAAACCTCTACAGAGTGTATGGTTGATCGATCGATACATATGCCGACTTGTCGGCTATGGACCTTTCCTGGGTTTCGCTTAAACTAGATAGTGAGATGAGTCCTTCTCTTCTCCCCCTGGGAGTGAGTGTTTGGACGTAGCCAAGGGCTACGGGCCTTGAGACAGTGCCGAGAGGGAGTTGGCCTGTCGACTGAGCGATGGTATGGTTGTGATGTGGTGATGATGTGGAGATGGTGGTATATCGATCCCTGGATCGAAACCTGGCTCTGGTCAGGAATGGGGTGGAATGGGTGTGGGAATGGAGTTAAAACTTGACCAACTATTAATATATATATATACTTGATATGCTAAAACATAGGAAACCCCAGCCTTATAGGTTCCTTTTGAATATAACCAACTTGCATCCAATTTCCACAAAGCAATGCTCATAGGGTGGGAGTGGCCAGTACAAATCGTACTGATAAATTTTGGCACACAGGTTCTGCTGAGGAGTATAGCTCTGAGGAGTTTGATGGTTGAGGGATTCGTTCCTATGCTCGAGTTTGGCGATCTTATCTTCAAACTGTTCTGAATGAATGCTACTTTTGATTCTGCCAATGCGGCGATGTAATAATTTATGTAATTTCACACTATTTTGTACTCTTATATTATCGTTGTATGGATGTGGTATTCGACTGAAATTTGGGTAATATGATCTACAACTGTCATAATACACTTCGACTCTGTGGATTTCCCTTCGCGGAAATCAGGTCGCTTCAGTTGGTATCAGAGGCATACTTGACCCTAGGACGAAACCCTCAGAAATGGATGATAGAATAGGACATGAACATCCCTTCTTTCAGTTATATACCGACCTTGCATCTACTTTTATGCAAGGCTTATCTATTTATTGACCTGCTAACACCTGTTTCCTAAAAACATGCAGATGGCAACGAACGTCGAATGGCCGCCTCTAGGACCGCTACCTCTGGACCACGCCAAGCTTACCTTCGACCTACGTGAGCTCGGGGGTTTTGCACAGATCCTCTGCCGAGTTCTCATCACGTTAGGAGTCCCTGACGAGCTTGTCAAGGTCACCTGCACCGGGAAGTCAGCTCAGGAAGGAGGAATCGAAGGACCGATTGTCACCTCAGTCGAGTTCCTAGCTAGCACTACCCTACCTTCTGTCCTAGCTTTCACCGAGTTGACTATAGAGGACACAGTTGAGGAGGGACTGCGAGCTGTCTCACACAAGGCACTTCGTAGAGTGATGAGGGACCACTACAAGCACCTAAAGACGACAGAGTTCCATCTACTTCCCTAGGCCCTCGACCTCAGCCTTACCCCTAGTGAGCAGAGTTTCGTAGCTGGTAGAGTTATCCTTGCCGAGGAGGACAGATGCCTTCACGTCTCGGCTATCCACCTACTAGAGCAGGACAGGTATGTGACCCAGCTTGAGCAGAGAAGACATCAGGACTGGGCCCTTCTGTGGGAGTACCAGGAGCGAGACTCATAGGGAGCACAAGAGCGAGCTAGTCTACTTGAGATAGTTGCCAAACTATAGGACGAGCTCAACCGTCGAGAAGAAGTCCACAGAGCCGAGGTCGCTGACTTACAGGAAAAAGCAGCCGACCTAGGCAATAGGAACTACTACCTCGACAGCAAGGTCTTGGAGTTGCAGAGAGAGTTGGATGACAAGAAGGCCGAGTTCAACCACAGAGGAGACAGAGAGAGATCCAAGGGGATTGATATGCTGAAAATCCAATCTCAGAACAAGACCATGACTCAGGAGTTGGAGGAGTTCAGGAAGAAGGCCGTTCGCAACCAGGGTTAGCTGATCAAGGCACTCAGGCAGAACGAGTACCTACAGGACAAGTGTGAGAGGACTTGGTAGGCTTGGTAGAGGTCTAACAAGAAGCGCCTCAGGGAGATGAAGGGTATGTGGGATCAGCTACCCAAGGAGATTCATAGCAAGACGAAGCCTAGGATAGAGGAGTTTGAGTTAGCCCCGACTCGCCTCAACCTAGATGCCTACCCTACCCTACCTAGAGCCAAGCTTACTGAGGAGTTCGCCGTGGCCTTGAAGTACGTGTCCCGACTTCACAAGTCTGACGAGGAGATCAAGACCGAGAACAGTCGTATCCTAGCCGCGGTGTACAAGTTAGAGTAGATGACCCTGCGTTGGCATAAGTCATGTCAGTGGCTTCCATAAGTTGTACCCCTTATGAGATGTAATATGAGACACTATGCATAGTACGATTCTCGCGAGTCTCCAAGTGTAGCTACTGGAGATGACGCTATGTAATAAAACCCATGTAATGAATGTTTTGGATCTTATTGCATCTTATGGATCTTACTGCTTCTTTGTAATGAGTGTTGGATAGTATAAATGTTTTTCTTTAAATCGTCAAATCATGTAATCATACTGAATTATAAGCACTTATGGCACAAACACTAAAATTCCTACAATCCGTGTTGCAGATGCCGAACCACCGATCTGCTGGCCTAATGAACCGTGGACGTGCGCCCACCCTCGAACCAGCCGAAGCAAACAGAGGGCATGGTGGCAACAACCATGGCCGTGGCCATGGCTGTGGACGTGGAGGGATACCCTTCAACCTTTAGAATACCCCGCCGCCTGTTGAGGAGAACATTCTACCACCACCACCATTGAACCTGGCAGAGGTGATGGCGCAACAGACCCAGCTTCTTGCAGCTCTTGTTGATGGAGCAAACCATCGCCAGGGAGGACAGTAGAATGACTTCCAAAGGAAGTTGGAAGGATTTATGAAGCTGAGGCCACCTACCTATGATGGCACCGACCCTGACCCGCTTGTAGCCGATGACTGGCTCAAGGAGGTGGAAAAGAAGCTTGACCTCACCACCTTCACCGACGATGAGTGTGTTGGAGCTGCCACACACCAGCTCATAGGTGCAGCACGCGCCTGGTGGGATAGTTTTAGTGATTTCCATGAGGACCCTACCAACATCTCATGGGATGAGTTCACCGAAGCATTCACTGAGTATCACATTCCCAAGGGTATCATGGAGGCCAAAGCCGAGGAGTTCCGCAGCATCAAGATGGGAAAGGATAGGGTGACTAAGTACACTACTCGTTTCACCAACCTTCTACGCTATGCACCTTCTTATGTTGTGAACTCTGAGAAGGAGAAGCTGTACTATTACCGCAAGGGACTTAACCCGCACATCAAGCTGAAGTTTGGCGGTATTGAGAGTAGCACGCTGCGTGCTCTGGTGGATCGCTGCATCTAGATTGAGAAGGACCGTGCTAAAGCTGGAGAGGAGTACAGGGAGAGGAAGCGTAAGCCTGAGGAGTCTTTCAGTGGTCGTGATCGCAAGAGGTTCCACAGAGATGCACCATCCAGGGAACGCTCACACCACAACAGGGATGACAACCCTGGATTGAGTAGGGGTGGTGGAGGCTACACCACCAAATACACCCGCCCTGCTTAGGATCGTTACACCTGGGACCGTTATGCTTAGGACCGCAACACTCATGACCGTTTCAACCGTTCCCGCTCTGTGAATGAACGCCCAGCACAGAACCGCTCCACACCAAGCACTAGAAACTAGAAGGCACCCGTGCCAACCCCTACAGGCGGTACGCCTTTCACCTACTTCGCTTGTGGCCAACCGGGTCACAAAGCCACTGAGTGCCCTCAGAACTCAGCCGCATAGAAGTCTCAGTTCAAGGGATCTGCTATTCATGGATGTCTCAACCATCTGGACGCCGAGGAAGCACAGGCTACCCCTGATGTTGTGTACGGTATGTTTTTAGTTAATGGCAATACTGCATCAGTTCTATTTGACTCTGGAGCAACTTGTTCTTACATATCATCTAAGTTTGCATGAGAGCATGACCTGCCTGTAACCCCACGTGAAAAGCCTATCATCACTAGCTCACCTTTAGGAGACCTAGAGTGCACCCACATCTATAAGGGAGTGAGTCTTACCATTGAGGGTCTTACCTTTGAAGCCGACCTAACCCTGTTACCTTCCACGAGCCTAGATGTCATCTTGGGTATGGATTGGCTAACCATTCACCGAGGTATCATATCATGTTTACCTAGATACGTCCAAGTGACCCACCCATCAGGACAAGTTATTAGATGTGAACCCCAGTCCGAAAAGTTCACATCTATCCTATGTGCCCTTAAAGCGAGTTCAGAATCACAAAAAGAGGAGAAGATAGTTCATGATGTGCCTATGGTCAGAGACTATCCCAATGTATTCCCTAAGGAATTATCGGGTATGCCACCAGACCGTGATGTAGAGTTCATCATTGATCTTTTGCCGGGAACAGGACCCATTGCCAAGAGACCCTATCGCATGTCAGTTGACGAACTGGCCGAGCTCAAGAAACAGCTTGATGAGCTCATCTCGAAGGGATATATCAGACCCAGTGCTTCACCCTGGGGATCCCCTGTTCTGTTTGTTAAGAAGAAGGATGGCTCAATGAGAATGTGCATTGATTATTGGAACTTGAACGCAGTCACCATCAAGAACAAGTACCCTCTGCCAAGAATCGATGATCTGCTTGATCAGCTTCGAGGTGCTAAGTATTTCTCCAAGATTGATCTCAGATCTGGCTATCATCAGATGAAGATTCGAGAGAGTGACATCCCGAAGACCGCTTTTGTGACCAGGTATGGGCAGTTTGAGTTCACTGTGGTATCCTTTGGACTCACGAATGCTCCTACCTACTTCATGAACATGATGAATAAGGTTTTCATGGATGAACTGGATAAGTTCGTGGTAGTATTCATTGATGACATCCTTGTCTATTCACCCACCGCTGAAGAACATGAACATCATCTGAGAACTGTGCTTGAGAAACTAGCCCAACATTAGCTCTACGCAAAGTTCAGCAAATGCGAATTTTGGCTATAGGAAGTTGCCTTCCTAGGCCATGTACTATCAGCTGAAGGTGTTGCAGTTGACCCAGCCAAGATTGAAGCTGTGAAAGAGTGGGATCAACCACGTAATGTGACAGAAGTCAGAAGTTTCTTGGGATTGGTTGGATATTATCGCCGATTCATTGAAAACTTTTTCAAGATAGCCCGTCCAATGACCAACCTTCTGAAGAAGACTAAGGAGTTTGAATGGACGCCCAAGTGCGAACAAAGCTTTCAAGAGTTGAAATTGAAGCTTACCACAACTCCTGTGCAAGCATTGCCTGATATCAGTAAAGATTTCGTGGTCTACTATGATGCATCCCATCAAGGACTTGACTGTGTATTGATGCAAGGTGGAAGAGTGATAGCTTATGCTTCTTGACAGTTGAAAGAACACGAGAACCATTACCCCACTCATGATCTTGAGTTAGCAGCAGTTGTGCATGCATTGAAGATCTAGAGGCACTACTTGATAGGCAACAAGTGTGATATCTATACCGATCACAAGAGTTTGAAGTACTTTTTCACTCAGGAAGATCTGAATATGAGACAACGCCGATGACTAGAATTAATCAAGGACTATGACCTAGAAATTCACTATCATTCGGGAAAAGCTAATGTAGTCGCAGATGCTCTTAGTCGCAAGAGTTACTGTCACACTTTGATCACTGAATCCGTACCACCTGAGCTCAAGGAAGAGATTGATGATTTCCAACTTGAGATACTTGTTGAATGAGCTCCGCATACAGTATGATCTCACAGATCGCATCCGTCAAGCTCAGAAAAATTGTGAAGAAATTGGGTATCTCCGTGGTCTGATGAAACTTGGATACAAGATCAACCACCATGAAGATGAACAAGGAACCATCTGGTTCAAGGACAGAATCTGTGTACCTTCTGATCCAGCACTACGAGAGGAAATTCTATCAGAAGCTCATGATTCTAAGTACTGTATTCACCCTGGAGGTTCAAAGATGTATCAAGACTTGAAGAAACACTTTTGGTGGAAAGGCATGAAGACAGACATTGCGGGACACGTGGCACGATGTGACACGTGTAATAGAGTCAAGGCTGAACATCAAAGGCTTGCAGGATTGTTAAAGCCTCTTGATGTTCCCGAGTGGAAATGGGAGAGCATATCCATGGATTTCATAGTCGGGTTGCCCCGTTCACAGAAAGGCAATGATTCTATTTGGGTGATTGTAGATCGTTTGACCAAGGTTGCTCACTTTGTACCCGTTAAGACCAAGACCGATGCCGAAAAGTTAGCAGATCTACATGTTGAGCATATCCTCAGACTGTATGGAGCTCCCTCTAGTATTGTATCTGATCGTGGTCCTCAGTTTATGTCCCAATTTTGGGAAGCTCTGCACAGGTCCATCGGAACCAAACTTGATTTTAGTACCGCTTATCACCCACAGACAAATGGACAGACTGAACAAGTAAATCAGATCTTAGAAGACATGCTTCGTGCTAGTGTACTGAATTATGGCTCTGATTGGGAGAAATGCCTACCCTATGTAGAGTTCTCTTACAACAATAGCTACCAAGCCAGCATCAAGATGTCGCCGTTCGAAGCTCTATATGGCAGACCTTGTAAGACACCTTTGATGTGGTCTCAACCGGGGGAAAGATCGTTCTTTAACTCTGCTAAGATTCAAGATGCCGAAGAAGAGTTGCTCAAGTGAAGGAGAATTTGAGAATTGCTCAAAGTCGATACAAGAGCTATGCTGACAAAAGAAGAAGAGAACTTGAGTACAATGTAGGAGATTTCGTCTATCTCAAAGTATCCCCACTACGTGGAACTGTCAGATTCCATGTGAAAGGAAAGCTTGCTCCTAGATTTGTTGGCCCATACAAGATTTGCAAGAGGATTGGAAAGCTCGCCTACAAACTTGAGCCACCTGAGGAATTGGCCGGTGTACATCCCATATTCCATGTCTCACAGCTATGCAAGTGTTTGAGAGTGCCCAATGAAGTAGTTCCAACTGATACACTTGACATTCAAGACACTCTTGAGTATAAAGAACATCCTATCCGAATTCTGGGTAGAGATTCCTATGTGCAAGGTCCAATGGAGCAATCACACTGAGAGAGAAGCAACATGGGAGAAGGATTCTGACCTCCGGCTACAATATCCTTATCTCTTCGAAGGGTACGTTACGCTTTAATCTCGGGGACGATATTCTATTAAGGGGGTAGGACTGTAACAACCCAAAAATCCACTCACCAAAAATCATAACTACAAATTTTTTTGTTTAAACCCTATGTGGTGTTGAGTGACACATGTAGAAGCCAAACCCTAGTTTTGGATTAGATGTGACCCAACTAGGTTAAACTCATAAGCATAGTTTGGTTTTATGCCACATGTGTAATTAAATTCCTAAATAAATAAATCATGCATGCATCCTTAATTCCATTTGTGATTTGGATTCTTTTGCCTTATGTGATGTTTAACTAACTTACTTAATATTTATGATAAACCCTAATATATGGGATGTATTTTGACCACCGTTTGAAACACCTTGTGGGACCCACTACATAACTCGAAGCTCAAGTTTAAACTCTAACTAAATTCGAATCAAAGCAAAAGAAAGAAAAGAGAAAGGAAAGGAGGGAGCCGCAGCGATTTTAGCCTCTCGGCCTCGCCCGACTAGCCCAATTTAGCCCACTTTGCCCTCGCCGCGCTTTTTCACGACGTGAGCCCACGGCCGCCCCCATTGCCGCTTGCCAAGACACAAGACAAATTACCGACAAGCCAGACTACCGTCACCACACACGATCAGACGCCAACAAGATCAGACAAGCCGACAAATGGGCCCCCTCTGTCGACCACCCACTCTGGCGTCATCGTCCTCCCCATGCTCTCTCCACCATGCGCGTAGAGAGCCCCGACCAGCGTGGCAGACGTGGCTGGGTCACGCACATCGCGATGACCCTATTTCCCCCTTGCGCGCGCGCCTACGCTATCAAGACGCGGGCCGTCGGATGCGCCAAGACGCATCACCACCGCCCGATCGCCGCGTCCACCATTGGAGCCCTTGAGCTCGGCTATAAAAGCCAACGTCATGAGCCCTAACCTCGGCCCATTCGCTTCGCCGCCGCCGGTGGCACAAAGACCACACCACGTCAAGCCGAGAGAGAGGGAGGAGGAAGGAGCAAGGCGGAGAAGGAAGCCGCTGCGGAACCAGACCTCGCCAGAGCCAGGAGCGCCGCCCTAATCGGCTACAGCGATGTAGCTGCTCGGCATGGCACTGCATTGCCTCATCACGACCTTGCCTCGCCACCGCACCGCCATCCTACCGCCACGAGCCCTATGGTGAGCCACGTCGTTCGCCGCTCACCGCGCTAGCCGTATTCACCATGAACGCTGTAACAGAACCGACCAATTTATAAGAGCACAAGTACAAAAACAATCACCGAAACGATCAAATTCTCGTACTTGAGCCCATATAAACCCGGTAGTCAACTGAAACCACGAAGGATTTCAAACCAACTTGCATACAACCAAGATCACAGTAATTCAACATAACAAGCCACATGTTACATCCATTTCACAAGTAGTTTGCAAGTACCTCATATATCAGAGTACACATAGTTATTACAAAACGAGTTCACAAATAGCGGAAGCAAAGCGTTTGAGACCATCACACACACTTAGTTCAAATACAAGCCAGCACCATAGTCATATCCAAAGCCAAAAGCGAAGAAGATAAGATAACATAGATGATCATGCCCATGATCTAGTCTTCATCCCCAAAGCAGGTGGAGACAATACTTGCGATGAGCCGTTATAGAGCACGTCATACGCAACAAGAGGAATAAACCCCGAGTACAAGAATGTACTCACTAGACTTACCCGTCATAAACCAAAAATAAATAACACCAAGGAGTATGCAAGGCTTTATCGGTGGATCTTCTTTGGACAACCTTTTGCATAAAAGCTTGAGTAACCATTAGCATTATTCACTTGTACTAGCGGTGACTTTTAGCCATTTCCTACCATCTATATTAGCTTTGTGTACTAATCAATCATATGATTTAGTTGCAAACAATAATAACCATATCGGTATTTCATGGCTCATCATTATCATCCTCCTCATGATCATCATCATTTAACTATATCTTTACATTTAGTGAATCTACGTTGCCGCTGCTCAGTCAAGTTCTCACTATCCGGGAGAGACGGCGATTCGAATCGATTCCTATCTAGCTGGAGGGGTATTCCTAACACAAACCTAGGCATACCGCGTGAAGGCAGCCTTAGGTCACCTTTGGTACATCTCAGGAATCGCGGCTCCGAGCAGCGCCGCACCCTCAGGGAGTCCACTCTGCCAGGTGGTCAATCTCACCTCGGACTTACGCCAATAGCTCCCCGCACATCCTTACCACCACCAGGGTGCGCACTTTCACTTCTCGGTCTTCTGGCCTGAGTTGAGCTACTTGGCTTCGCAGTCGGAATGAGTTATTCGGCCAACTAAGTGATAGGCATGCGTTCAACATGACATGAGGACGTACAGCGAATTGGTCCTTAAACGACACAGACGGGGATAGATTCACACCCAAGACCTCCATGCCTTGTTGCTGCACTACTGTCATCCCGTCCAGTCTCCTTTCAATATTAACACATGGTTCTTTTTCATGATAGCAATTATAGCCAACCGTGACTAGAGCTCATCCTACATCTCACAGGTGACAGGAAATCACCCGACTTCTACCGATCTAAGCATAGCTAAGCATCATTCGATCCTACACTTAATTAGGATTCATAGGATTTTATGTGGACAAGGTAAGGATATAATGCAACAATTGGTTCCAACCAATTCCTATACTTAATGCATCATCAACAATAAAAGATACTCAAGATATTTGTAAAAACATGGGAGACTTAGAATGCTCCGAGGCTTGCCTTTCAGAAAAGAGGAAGGTTGGTGATCGGGCCACTCAAGAACTTCTTTGCTGGCTCCTTCTTCGGGTGTCTGCACCTCCTGCTCCTGAGCTTGCTGCTGCTCCTCCGGAAGTACTGGCTCGAATTCCAGAAGCGTGACTCCCTCCGGAACACCTATTGCATGCATATGCATAGGATAAGAATCATGCATGCACAAGAGATGGAAGATGATGATGAAATGTATAGCCATGTATGAATGGACACATGAAAGACATAATGATACAAGATTAACATCGACATTTACCGAGTAGGTGCATATCTCTTTTAGAAAACAAGAACGGAACACTCACTAAGTTCTAACAACCTAAGATAAAGTTGTTCATCTTCAGTAAGAGATCTAGCACCTGCAACTAACAATTTATCTTAATTAGCCTAGCATCTAAATCATCACATCAACTCATATAAAACAAACAAGTCATTCACTGCACTCAACAGTTTTTAGGCTGCAAACAGCAGCCACAAGTTTGATCCATAACTGGAGTTCTACAAACCCAAATACCATGATTTAAGACTTTCTGAAAAGCTTATGAAATTGTCTACAATTCATTTTCAGATCTCAAAGCATGATTCCAAACTTCACCAGGTCAAACTCTTTAATCAATAGATATCTGTCTTAACAAGACAGAGAATAGGCAGGGCTGGAACCTAACTTTAAACAGCTATAGTTCCTAAACTACTAGGCCAAATGCCCTCAAATTTTGACAGGAGCTAGATACATAAATTATCTACAACTCTTGTGTTCATCACATTTACAGAAAACCAAAATATCTTGGGAAACTTCCTAAAGTCCCCAGATCTGTCAAGAGGGACATAATGCAAACGAAATAATTAATAACTTATGATACAAACACATAATTGGACAAAACTAACTCTACTCACATATCACACATATCACAAGAACACCAGAAAGTAGGGTGTTCAACACCAAAACATTTCTTTTAATACCTTTCTTCATTTATTTAATTAATTAGAGGAAATGGTAAACATATATGAAAACTACACCATTAAATGTACAAAATTTACAGTAGATACCACATGCCCTAAGTAGACTACCATAAAAATTTCACACCATTATAGTAAGTACAACAGCCTACACAAAAATGATAAGGCATAATGGCTTAGAATGGCATAATTAGGAAACCTTAGTGAAAAGTGTCGAGCAACAGATTTCATATTTTTTTAGCATCCTTAAGGTACTAAGATACTACCTACCAAGTTTCCTGGTTATAGGATTCCTAGATGATTTACAAAAATTCATAGAAGTATCCACCAATGATAAAAGGAAAATCTATAACTCAAAAACTATACATGCAATGACTCTCAAATTTTAACCAGAGCTTCTACTAAGCAAGACTAGCTTACCCACAAAATTTCATAATTTTTGGATCACAGAAACTCAAGATATGATTTAAACAAGTTTGCATGTATTCAAAAACACCTTTCAAGTTCCTATTTAATTCATCCAAAATTTCTACATCACGTGCTCAAGACATATTTTTCTTAAATACTAGACCTCACTGTGAGTCTAACAAAATTTGAATCACAGCAATTGGATCTACACATTTGGAGTTACAAAATTTACAAAACAGCATTCAAAACTAGAAATTTGAGCTATCCTTTGGAACAAGCAGTCACTGACGTGTGGGACCCGGTTGTCAGCCGGACCCGCTTGTCAGTGAGACAGAACAGGGGAGGCGGCTTCGACGGCGCTGAATCACGGCGAAGCTCGCCGACGGCGACTCCTCCGGCGAAACCACGGCTACCTACTTGCTCTGCTCGAGGAGAGGAACTGATTGGTGCAAGTGGCACGACCTAAGACCTAGCGGAGGGGGCTCGTCGCCGGTGATGGCGGCACAGCAAAGCTCCGGCACGAGCTGCCGGCGATGGCAAACCATGGCCGGCTCAACCGAGCTCGGTACGAGCTTCAGGAGGGCACTACCATGCTACCCAAGCAAAGAAAAGGGGATGGGAAAGCCTCGGGGGTAGTTGGTCGCGTGGAGCTCCAACTCCGGCGAGACCCTAACATGGCGGCGGTGGTGGAAACGGCAAATGCGCCCTTACCAAGACCCAATCGGCACGGCTGAGAGGTGGAGGAGGTAGAGGAGAACACGGCGGAGTGATGGTGAAGACGTAGTTCGCATTTTTGCGGTGGCGAGCAAGCTCTGCGATGGCGCAGTTTTCTCAGCAATGGCGGAGCGGCTGAGCTCGCTTGCTGCTCGCGGTGGAAGGTGACTGGAATGGAGAAAATGAAATGGCAAGTGCGTCAGGCAGGTGAGCGCGAGTTCAAGTCATGGCCAGCAGCGCTAGGACATCCACAACGCGTGGCAGCGTGGTCAGATGGCCGGCGACGAGTGTCACCCACGCAGCGCTCGTTTTCTGAATCTGGACAGTCACTGTAGCTCGCCATTCAGTTAACCGATCGGCCTGACAGTGAAACTTCGTCGTGTTGAAATGGCTAAGTCGTTGCTCAAAAGCGAAAACTGTCAAGATGAAAGTTGTAGCCCGTACTCCCACCTTCAATTTCTATTTAAGCACCAAGGACTAATTCTCAACAGATATAGAGGAAAATCATGCCAAAGTTGAGGTCATGAAATTGAAACTCAGTTACAACACTTAGAAAATTTTCAAGTGTTGAATCAGCCTTCAATACTGACTTGTGGGACCTTTTTTAGCATGTTGTGCACATTTTCGTGAGTTGGCTCCTAAACAAAGTTTGTTCCTTATAAAATTTGCTACAACTTTTCTTTAGGTTGCTCAGACATGCAAACACTCTAAATTGTACTTTTTAAATAGTCAAAGATTAGAGCTCTAGGGTCAACACAAGTCAAGCTATTACTTGGAAGTGTAATTAGGCAAGATGGTCAACATTAACATTGTTGCTAAAGACATTCTAAGTGTAGCTAAGTTGTTTAAGAGGACATTTGACACACATTTGTATAGACCACACATGAGCACACACAAATGCTAGCATAAAACCAAGCAGTTCAAATAGAAACACACATGAAATGATAACATTCATAATGGTATGATGCTTATGAATGAGATGATGATGCTCATGCTCATGTGATGCAAGTGTTTTAGTGCAACCATAACACTGGGGTGTTACAAACGCCACTGCGTTCCCGCACCTCGGGAACACAGAGGCAGAGCATTCCCGCTCCTGGACACGCTGCACAAGCACCGCACGCGCACAAGCCCAAGGCCTGGCTTCACCGACCCCTAGCGGCTCGGGAACACCAGCACGACCACTCCTAGCCTCTCGGACACCATGAACGGACCACGCCAGAGCACGAGCTCTTGCTCCGGCTTAGCCAACTGGTAACATAGAAGGACCACCACGACCCTCTTGTTGAGCCAAACACAAATGCGAAGCAAAAGGGAAGAAAGGGGGTGATGCCGAGCCCTCTGCTCGGGAACGCCAGCGCCGAGCACTCTGCTCATGCCATGCATACGCATCGCATGCACGCACGCGCTCACCATGGCTAGAGCATAACCATGGTGAGACCACCGCGTCTTCTACGTCACGGTAAAGGCGACGTTGACACCCTGACTGGCTTCGCCATGACAAAAGACACACCGCGCTCACCTTAGCCGATGATGAAACCCACCGGAGCCCTACGTTGCCGCACCGCACCTCGTCGGAGTGCCACCGCCTCCGCTTTGCCCCGACCACCATGGCCGGAGGCGTTGAGAGCTCCTGGAGCCCCTTTGACCTGCTCGCCATGACCGTAGCAACATCGGGGAGCTCATGCGCACCACCAATCTCTGGTACCGCCGCCACAGCCACCACACCACCGCTCGCCGGTGTACGAGGACCGCCGCCATCGCGGCCAGCCAACTGGAGCCACCCTACCACCACGTTAACTTCACCAGGGCACCCGCCATGGCAAGGCCAAGCTTTTGCCCACCTTAATTGCACACCTGCGTCGCTGGAGGGGCTCGCCGGTGAGCTCACCACCGGCAGGAGCACGTCGGGGAAGAAGATGGGGATTTTCCCCTCGCCGGCCACACGTCCGTGCACTCGGTGCACGTGAACCGAACCCTGGCAAGGACTAAGTGGACCAAGTCCTTCATAGTTCAGCTCTGCGGTCTATGGACCAACGCAGGTGGGTTCACCATGAATCGCGCCTCACCTGTCAGTCATGATTTGACCCCAGACCCACCTGTCAGCCGCGGTTAGCTCTGATAATGCCATGCTGACGTCATGCCAAAGATGAGACCACGCCAGTGTCGGCGACCACTCCAACCACCTCTGCGATCTCACCGACCACCTCAGCGATCTCACCGACCACCTCGGCGACCTTTCCAACCACTACGGCGATCTCACCGACAACGTCGGCGAGCTCTCCGACCACTTCGGTGATCTCTCCGACCACCTCGCCGAGCTTTCCAACCACCTAGGCGACCTCTCCGACCACCGCACCAGCCGATACACCACTCCAAGACCATGAGAACCAGTCACAGTGTGACACGTGTCAGCCCTAAATTAATTCAGCCTTTTTCCCATGATTGAAACTTCGGAAATTCATAACTAATTCATACGAACTTAGAAAGATACAAGACCAGGACCAAAATTCATAAAAAATCAAGCTCTACGCAATGAACCCATGTTTGAGTGCATTTGGCTCTTTTGAATTTTCATTGCTTCTTTGTGCCATACTATAGACGTCGCTAATGCGACTATAATGCGATCGTTTGCAGACTCGGAGGAGAACTAGACGGACGAGGACCGAGAGTACCATGAGGAGTATGGAGACGACTACACTGAAGGTGCCACATCCCACCCAACCTCGTAGCACCTATTACGCATGGCTAATATAGAGCTGTTATTGCTTTACTTTATTGTTATAATCACATTATGATAGGACTTGCATGGTAGTATGCTTACTTGATAGCCTTTACCTTGACGCAACCTTACCCCTGCTCACCCTGCTGTTTGGCTAAGTCACACGCTTGCTGCTATATTTCACTGCTTATTACTTCTACTATGCTTGTACTACATTGATGCGTGGTGGAAACTGGTGTTATCTGAACTATGGGGAGAGTGCTGCGTGTGTGACTTGGGTGCGTGGAGGGTGAGGGTTGTGTCGACCAAGTTGGAGTATACGACGAGCCTGGGGCAAGTCTTGCCGTGGGGTGCTACCTGGGCACCCCTAGAAAATGGATACCTGTGGTGGGTAAATGGTATATGGGGTGGCCCTGGGTGTGAACCTGTGATAGGAGGAGCCCGGGGTGGAGGTGCTGTGGTGGCACGGTAAATGGAAACCCTGATGAAGATATTCTGGCTTGGTCATCCCTAAGAACTTACTAGTACTCAGATTCACCGGGAAGCCTTACGTACCACTCGCCCTATATGGTGCGGGACGGCCGGACTACTTGGTAGGATATTGCCACTACTGCTAGGTTGATAGCGGACAGTGTGAGGGAGGTACGGGGCATGGAGGATTCCCCCACACCCTTTCGAGACTTCATGGATACCTTGTGGACCCAGCTCATGACTCACAGTTTTAGCCACCCCAGACTAGACTTGGGGTGTACCAGGGCTGAATGGTAGAGTGGCATTATCCTAGGCTAGCAAGCGGCCAGAATCAGCCCAGTTGACGACGGTCAGCGAGAAAGGCGGATCTTATGGTTATGTAAAACCTCTGTAGAGTGTATGGTTGATCAATCGATACATATGCCGACTTGTCGGCTATGGACCTTTCCTGGGTTTCACTTAAACTAGATAGTAAGATGAGTCCTTCTCTTCTCCCCCTAGGAGTGAGTGTTCGGACGTAGCCAGGGGCTATGGGCCTTGAGACAGTGCCGAGAGGGAGTTGGCCTGTTGACTGAGCGATGGTATGGTTGTGATGTGGTGATGATGTGGAGATGGTGGTATATCGATCCCTGGATCGAAACCTGGCTCTGGTCGGGAATGGGGTGGAATGGGTGTGGGAATGGAGTTAAAACTTGACCAACTATTAATATATATATATATACTTGGTATGCTAAAACATAGGAAACCCCAGCCTTATAGGTTCCTTTTGAATATAACCAACTTGCATCCAATTTCCACAAAGCAATGCTCATAGGGTGGGAGTGGCCAGTACAAATTGTACTGATAAATTTTGGCACACAGGTTCTGCTGAGGAGTATAGCTCTGAGGAGTTTGACGGTTGAGGGATTCGTTCCTACGCTCGAGTTTGGCGATCTTATCTTCAAGCTGTTCTGAATGAATGCTACTTTTGATTCCGCCAATGCGGCGATGTAATAATTTATGTAATTCCACACTATTTTGTACTCTGATATTATCGTTGTATGGATGTGGTATTCGACTGGAATTTGGGTAATATGATCTACAACGGTCATAATACACTTCGACTCTGTGGATTTCCCTTCGTGGAAATCAGGTCGCTTCAAAGGACTCCGTTGAGTTAGTGGTCACGATGCCATACCTGGAACCCCCCACGTCATATGCTAACGTCCACTGAGCCTTCTGTTCCATCTGCGCCTCTAACCAGGCCTTTCCCGCTTCATTTAGCATCTTATCTAGTTCTCTCTTTATCTCCTTGAACTAATGCTTTGTACGTACACAACATAGAGCCTTTACCTTGTCACATACCTCCTGCTTTCTCTGACGCCGCTAAAAATTAGCGGCAAAGTGTCTCATGCACCATCTATGCACTAGAGGCGAGAACCCATCTATATGCTCAGCTGCAACATTAAGAAGCCCTGGGTGATGATCCGAGATCAAACATATAGTGCGAGATGGGCCAAGCACTTATACACGTAGAAGCCGCATGAACCATGACCACGATTCATTGTTCTCTCCCTTTGCCAAAGCAAAAGCCATAAGTACTATCTGGTCCTCAGGATCAACAACAACAGCCATCATCAAGGTGCCCCTATACTTCTTGTCAAGAAAGTGCCATCAACAAGTACGACTGGCCGACAAAACTAGAATGCATGTTCTGTTTGTGCGAACGACCAGAACACACGATAGAGGACATGCCTCAACGGGTCCCGAAAATACATCCCTCCGGTGTCCACAAACTATTTCAAGCTAGGGTTATAGTAATGCATTGCACATAAGATGCGAGGCACCCTATTGTACGCTTCCTCCCAACTACCCCATCGAATCGCCAGGGCAATTTGCTTAGTACGCCAAGCCTTTCCGTACTTCACATCATACTTAACGAATCCAGATATGGACCGTTGTAAAGAAGACACCGAAATGTTGTTATTGTCATCAACAAGCCCCAATATACAACGGGCAAGATAACGTGTAGTGAGCTGCTGATGATTTTCCTTCCCCCTATTTGTTAGGCAAGTGTGAGGTTCGACAACTTTACTTATCCTCCACTTGCCATCACTCTGTCTCTTTCATGCATTTAACATCCACATACAACCATTTTTGCATATCACGTGGTACCTCAACTCCTGGTCTGAATGAGTGACGTTGTACGGCCTATGGTGATACATAGCATAGTACTAAAGGAAGAGCTTCATCTCTGACATTGTATTGAATATCATCCCCTTCCTAAGGGTTTCTTTCTCATGGTCATAGAATGATTTCCTACACATCTGGAGATCGGTGTCACAAACTGCCATATCCATCATGCTGACATTCCTATAGTTCAAAACGCCCCTGAAAGGTACGTTCATCGACCTTAGTTGCTCAAGCTCAGTCGCTATGTAAGGTGGTGGTGGATCATACTGCTGTGCTTCACTAATTCTGCACCATGAATCATAGGGGGTATCATCTGCTGGCAAATCTATGACTAGTCTACCCTGAGCCTGGATAGCATGCAAAACCTCAGTAGGTACTGGTAATGGCATACCATGAACAGGTACTGCATGGCATCAACCGGTGTGGGCATAGCATGTCTATCTCCCTGGTCACCATCTGAATCGTCCGAATCACTGCTAACTGCATCACCGATCCTGTCCTCCTCCTCCTGTTCCTCTTCTAGTTTGAACTTATTCACATCGAAATCATTGCTTATACAGCTTACTTGATTTGAATGAAACTGCTCTTGCGTCAACTGACCGTCCAAATTCATGTTACCCTGAGCTGCTTCCCCTTCGACCTCTAATTCTTGCTCATTGCCTCCAACACCGTCAATGCACTTTCCGTCCAGAACACCCTGCAATCTGTACCCATTCTCCACCACCACCTCAGCCTTGGACACATTGGAACCTTCGAGCACCCTAGTGTAGCGGGACCAGTGAGCAGTGTTGCGCAAGGGTATGAGGACATAGTGTGCCCTAGTCTTCCCAGTATCAAACCTCCACTTTAGTATGAAATCACCGCCAAGCTTTGTATTCAAACGGATACAAAGGTCATTGAAGCTAGGAGGTTCATCAAACCATTCCAATTCTTCTTCCATATCCTCAAACATACCATCTTCTCTTCTAACACTTCCTCCATAAAAAACTCTAACACAACAATCCATCTACAAAAGCATTTCAATACACTTCATCAAATCGTCGAAATTGTCGTGCGTAATGTCCATAATAATATTAATATCTATTCTAACTATAACTATACTAACTAATCTAATATTAATATCTATACAAGGCTAACTATAACAACTAATTATACTAAATACAATGTATAACTAGACTCACTAACTGTACTAACTAAACTAACTAACTTTACTATCTATACTAACTTACTATATTGCCTATACTAACTAAACTAACTAACTTTACTAACAATGTCGATTCAATCAATAAATACACTAGGGGAGTACCTCGCGGTGGCGGCGCTCGTCCTCGCGGTGGCGGCGCGCTAGACCGGGCCGAGAGGCGTCGGCGCTGGCCTCGGCGGCGGCGGCGGGTGGACATGGGATAGAGAGAAGGGCGTGCGGCAGTTGGGAGCGGTGTACAGCGCGGCAGTGAGGGCGGCGGCGGCAGTCACGGACGCTGTAGTGAGGGCGGCGACGCAGCGGTGAGGGCGGTGGCGGGCGCGGAGAGCGTCCAGAGGGGGTGGCACGCAGACGTGCAGGCGCAGCGGGCGGCCGACGGCCGTGGCGCGGCGGGCTCATGCGGGCGCGGAGGGAGTGGCCCGCCATCTTGCGTGGCATAGCCGGGGCAGGCGCGGCGGGCAGGCAGGTGGGCGCGAAGGCACGGTGGGCAGGCGGCTAGATGTGGCGGGCGCGGCAGGCAGGCGGCCAGGCGCGGCAGCCGGCAGGCGCGGGCGGGTGTGGCGGCCGCGTGCAAGCAGGCAGGACAGGGCCGCGGGCCTTTAGCCGGCTCTGCCGCGCCATGATGCGTGGCGCGTCACTGCCGCGCTCTGATCAGTGGCGCGGCAGAGCCGGCCACGTCACCGGTCAGGCGCTTGGTCCCTGCCACGGGGGCAAGCTTGCCGCGCCCCATGTATGGCGCGACAGCGTTAATTTGCCGCGCCGTACGAATATACGCGGCCAAAAATGTTAGATTTGAAAAAAAATAAACTGTGTTAGTTTTAAAATTAGTTTAAAAAATATGTTATAAATAAAAAAAAATTCGCACCAGCAGCGGGCAGCCACGCGGCGCAACCCGCCCAAAGATCTGGCCTCGCGAGACGGAAGGGCAAGAAGAGCGGCGGCTGGCGATAAAGATCGGGGGAATTCCTTATGTGCCATTAAAAAAGTTTGTAATGTCCTACGAGCCCCTGGAAAAGTTCAGCGGTCTTCAGCGTTACTGCTCCAATTTTTTTGTGCCCTCTATGTCACTGCCGTCAGTTTGGGCTCTAACGGTGTCAAACTGCAGGAGTAAAAAATCAAAAATACCCTTAAATCTAAATACGTCATTAATTTTTTTTGAGCATCTTAACGACTTCATATAAAAAAACTCAAAACTAGAAAGTTGTAGATCTCGTCGAGATCTATAATTTTTATATAAAAATTATCTTCATTTAATTTCGCAAAAAAATAATTTAATATGATTAATATATCTTAGAAAAATCATATCTTTTTTTTGCGAAATTAAATAAAGATAATTTTTATATAAAAATTATAGATCTCGATGAGATATACAATTTTTTAGTTTTAAGTTTTTTCATATCAAGTCGTTAACATGTTAAAAAAATAATGATATATTTAGACTTAAGAGTATTTTCGACTTTTCACACTTGCAGTTTGACACCGTTAGAGCCCAAACTGACGGCACTGATATGGAGGACCTAAGAAAGTTGAAACAGTGATGCTAAAGAATGCTGAATTTTTGATGAAACTCACGGAGCATTGCGATTTTTTTTTTAAGGACACGCTAGAAATTCCCCCATAAATATCGCGTCGACCGCCCCTCCCTCCGCCCCGTCTCGGCTTCGATTCCGCCCTTCCCTTCCCACACACACCCGCCTTCCCGTCGTCTTGTCCCCAGCTCCATCTGACCTTCTCCCACATTCCCACTCCCGTCTTCGGAGAAGGAAGAGCCGCTCTGGCACCAGCTCCTCGCACCTCCCCTGCCCCGCCTCCCCGTCCCGGTACGTCGTGCCTCCTCGCTTGTCCCTGTTCCTGTTCGCACCTCCCGCTTGCCAAATTCTCGTCTGTTGCTTTGCTTCGTCCCGCCCGCCGGCGAGATTGATTTGTTGGTGCTGCTGGGACTGGGAGTGTGCCTGCGCGTTCGGTTTTACCGCAATGGGGGGATTTTCAGACCGTGTTCTTCTTGGCGACGACGCTCTGACAGCGCTCAGTTTGAATCCTTCTTCTTGTTTTTTCTTTTCTTTCTTTATTAGGAAAGACGATTGAGTCGATGACGCTAGGACATTCCCTACGGTTTGTTCAAAACCCTCGAATCTGGGTCTGCACATTTTTGTTCTTTTCGACAATCCAGTTGGTTCATGTGTGCTCCTGCTTTCCTTCGTTGCCGGAGTCGATTCGGAACCATTGCCATGCTAGCCGGATAGATAGTCTGCAACTCTGCAACCAAAGGGGAGGGGAGGCAAAGGAAGTTTGAATTTTTTCCCCACTGTTCACGTGTGTCGTTAGTTCACGTGGAATGAAAAATAATTGTAGGGTGTATAGGCTGCTTAACTCATGGTGTCTTAATCTACTGGACGTGGAGGATTTAAAATTTTAAATCCAAAATTTGTCAGTGTGTTGGTGCATCCTTGCAGATGCCGTGGATTTGATTTGTTGGGGCATTTGATTTTGGGGTAGACGTGGATTCGTCGCCCTTTTACCCCTGCTGACTGATGAGGACCACGTTAACTTTCGTTGTGTCTTTACGTGGATTGTCGAGAGCTAACCTTTGTTCTTTGTCCCGGGAAAAACGTGAGAGATTCATGCCCGCCAGTATATTCTGTTTTGATCCCATTTATTATTTAGTATAGTTGGGCACGTTGGTCAGTAATTTACTAATTTATGCTACCCTTTTCTGAAGCTTGAATTAAAGCAGTTTTTTTCATTGTTGGTTCCATCTTTTGGGTAAAAAAGAGAAATAAAAGAGGTATTGCAATTTTTACTCTAGCTGTGTCCTGTACAGATAGCAGCATGATAATGCTCCATAAAGATCAAATTGACGAGCATCTGTTCACATTCCAGTTTTTCCTGCAATTTGTGCCTCAGGTCTGGAGCAGATATGGGTGTTTTCGGTCGAACACCTCTTGCAAGCTGCCCAGCGACCCGGCACTGCGCAGAATGGGCCCGAATCTACTTGAAGTACTGCTTGTGCAGCCAGAAGGAAGGTGCTGCCCTGGCACTTGGGCTAATCAGTGTCATAAGCTGGGGCCTAGCCGAGGTGCCACAGATAATAACAAATTACAGACAGAATTCAACAGAAGGACTCTCTGTCGCCTTCCTTATGACCTGGATTGTTGGGTATGCTATTTCAGATGTCTTCTGCTCCTTGCATGCTTACGTCTCAATAATTGTCCTGTACCTCGATGTTAAGCGTGGAACCCTGTATAATTCCATGTTATGCTTCTATGATTATGCAGGGATTTGTTTAATCTTGTTGGCTGCTTCCTCGAACCTGCTACTGTAAGATTCATTACTTGTACTTTTTTCTGAGCCATCTCCAGCAGTAACTTGGCATATGGGTATTGTAGGACATTGACAGTTCTGTATTTGATCTAATGAATAAATGGTTTTGTCTCTGATTGATACCAACTTATCAACGAAAGTAATAGCATTTATTTTGCACAGTGTAATGAGGTGTTATCATTAACAAATATGGATATTATTCCACCTGTTTCTGCCAGCCTGCACTATTCTATGAATGCCTAAACAAGCATTATTAGCTTCTATAGTACATTTGCAATTATTCATAAACCGGCAACGCTATGGCACTGCAGAATATGGACAGTTAGACAGGAGTTGCAATTATATATCTGAAATTAACAAGTCCCCAATAGATCTGTATTAATATTTGTAATGAAGTGGCATCTGTAGAAGATGATTCTTATGGTGCTTGCCATTAAATTGCTCTAGTGTCCATTGATATGTTAACCTTTTTTTCTTCATGAGATTACATGAGAATTTCCTTTTTTTTTCCTGAAATGCCAAATGTAATATTTTCATTTTGTTCATATTGCAGCTGCCAACTCAGTTCTACATGGCGTTGGTAAGGCATTATACCAAGTTTCTCTTGCAGTATTTTGATTCCTGCAGCGTAATGATTGAACTTAGCTTTTGCAATGCAGCTATATACCATCACAACTCTGATTCTTACTGGACAGACGCTATACTATAGCCACATCTACCATCGCCTTAAAGCAAAAAAATCCAGGGAAGCTAGCAAGGTGGTTATTCCTAGTCATGTAGATAATCATTTTGGCATCCTTTTCTTTATGAAAATTGTTCTGGGTATTAGGAAATTGATGTAGCACTCTGTTATCAACTGTGATATGGCAACCATATTTGGCTTGTACTTGTGCATTCATAAATTCTCCCACCCCATAGCTTAGTAATCAGTGTTCTTCATGTGCTCTTTGTTGTCCTGTTGGATTATCCTTGATTTGATATGTGAAGATTTATTCAATTTAGGGGATGTTGACTTGATATTGTCACGAAAGTTCAACTTTTACTGTATTCTAAATATATTATCGCCTCTCTTTTGGGGACACCCGTGGTTTTCAGCCTCACGGTGATGCTTCATTACGCGAAAAGCTTTTGGGAGCCAAGGACGGTGCGGCATCCAGAAACAATGAGTCAGATGCTGCAATCCTTATTCCAAGCTCACCTATTCCTGTTAATACGAAATATGTCGACCAATACCATGGAAGCAGCCCCAGTACCGACTACTACTACATGTAATGTTCTTGAGCTGCTTAATGTTTCCCCATATTTCTTTCCTTTATAAAAGCTATTGTCCACCATCTATTCGAACACATGTTAGATGTTATGTATTTTTTCTTTATTTGTAGGGACCTGACAAGTTAAGAAGTATGCTCTTAAGTTGCTACTTATTTAACTAATGGATGGCTCTGCTTTCACTACTATGTAATATATGCAAACAAATAGTCAAATACAGGTTCAGGAAATTTTAAGTTTGTAGTTGATTGTACAGGTCGGCAAGATCCTTGTCCAGTAGTCCAGTGCCAACTGCTGGTACATGGTTGGGCAGTAATCGTCAATCATCAAGAACTCCTTCACAAACAAATGATCAAAGGGGAGCTTTAGTTGGTGAGATCGCTCCAGCACATTCTGCACCATCTACTGTCACAAAAAATGCCCTCTCAGTGGTAAGTTAACTGCAATCAACTTGCTATGTTATGTCCTGAGGTTTGGAACTAAATAAGTGTTTATTAATGTTTCAGGCACCATGGATGGTTCTTCTATTGGGTATGTGTCTCTTGCACATTTTGGTTGGAAACACACATAAGGAAATGCCAAGTGGAACTGTCATACCAGTTGGAAGAAGGCTTTTACTGTTTGTGGTAAGCTTACAGTTGCTCTCCAGTTTTCAGACCTGTGCGCTGAGTTGATGACACAGAACATGGCTTCTAGATCAATTCGCATGAATTAAATTATTATCCGGTATAAATTTTACTGTAACTTCAATGGTGATTAACATCATCTTAATTTATTTGTTTTTGTTCAATAGGATGATCATGGAAATTCATCTCTCAGCCATGGCAGTGGAAGTGAAATTGGAAGCTTTCTTGGTTGGGCTATGGCAATAATTTATATGGGTGGGCGGCTTCCCCAGATTTTGTTAAATGTGAGATTTCGCAAACAATCAAACATTTACTTTTCGTGACTTCTCTTACAGGAAATACATTTTCCATACTACAATACTGGGTTACCACATAGCAGCAATAATCTTAGTACCAGGACATCATAACCAGTCAATTCGTATTTGTACCATACATCTCAATGAAAAGTTTTTCCATTACTTATATATAGCTGTTTTAGTTAAGAGATTCTCTATATATAAATAATAACATAATACCTCAGAGTATGTTCTGACTTCTGAACTTTCTTTACTACCCTGCAGATGCAAAGAGGCCACGCTGAGGCAAGTCTACATTCATCTCCATATATATTCTCTGATTTGTTTTTACAAACACCTCCATTTTATTTCTTATTTGTTTGTATTCACTATTTAATAAAAGTAATTAAATAGGCAGTTTTTAACAAAGAGCATACAAATTCATTCAGAAAAAGTTTAGCTGAAAAAGTGAACAGCAAAAGAAAATCAGTCATTCTAAAGTAGTTACATTTACCTCGAGGCCTGTTGGCATTTTGGTTTCCAGTTCATAGAAGATTGATGTTCACTCAGCGTCTTAGATTGAGTCAAGATCAGAAGTCTCTCACGTTTTACTGATATCACCTAAGAGTGAACTGTACTAATAGCCACCTACTTCACCTACCATTTGAATAAGACCTAATTTTCTGAACATTTTGTTTCTGTCAAATATCCAATTGTATCTGCTATCTTCCGTTTGGAATGTTTTTCGCTGTTACATGGCTAACTAATGTGATTTATAATTTTACTCAGGGGCTGAATCCATTAATGTTTACCTTTGCTTTAGTGGGAAATTCAACATACGTAGGAAGGTAATCCATGAACCCATGTTCCATAGGTTCAATTTTTTTCCAGTAGTATCTTTCCAAGCTACACGGTGCAATTTCTATAAAATAATTTTCTTAACTTAGTTGCATCTGTTATCTTTTTAGAAAAAGAGTTGTATGCCATTCTGTCAAAGTGATTTTGTGAGACATTAGCTTATCTTATTGTGTTATGTAGTTTGCACAAGTTATCACTGTTGTCACATGTCATTTGAATTTTAATCTCGAGTGAATAAGCACGTCAGCTTCTCTTGTTGTGTAATCTTGAAACCTAGTGCGTACATTATTGCTCTCTCATTCCTTCTTTTTCAATGCAGTATACTTGTAAATAGCATGGACTGGTCGAAACTTAGACCAAATCTCCCGTGGCTTGTAGACGCTGGAGGATGTGTTTTGCTGGATTCTTTTGTATCCTTTACACCTCTTCTACTTTGAGCACAATAAGTTTCTACTTTCTAATATATTTGTCTTGAGTATAAATAAAACAAATGTTTGAGAAGAATATTAGTTACAGAAAAGGACAGGCCCTTAGGTGAGTACTGAGTACACAGTAACCAATCCCTGATTCCTTTTGGTTGAGGTCAATCCATGTAAGGCACGTTTTGTTTCAGAAAAGTTAGATATTACAAACTTTGACCAATAATTAGTCAAATCACATGCATAGTTACAGCATTAGTTGATTCATATTCAAATCACATTTAAGATGCCGCCGATTTCCTACCAGGGTTCGATCTCTGGTGCTGCATGGTTGTGTTCCGCCTCCCTGGTTGAAACAGGGAAGATGGTTCTGCGGCTGCCAAAGAAGTGCCTGTTCCCGGGCTTGGTGGGCCCGCCCCTTCTTTAAGACTAAAGTCAAGGGGACGTCTCTCCCCTTGATCAAGATTTTTAGATGTCATTGATTTTGTGGCAATTGATAACAAAATGTAAGAGAAACCATATCTTTAAATGCTTCCTTATTTTAAAATACACACTAAATTGATGGACGAAGTGAGTATCACTGATACAGAATAAATAGTCATTTTCGTCTGCACACGAAAATGGACTGTCATGCTGGCAACGCACATGTTGGTTTTATGTGAACCTGTTAGCCTATATGCTCCACTGCATAAAATATTTGGAATAGTTGTATTGCTAATTTACCATTACTGGACAACCCCTTAACCATGTTGCATAGATTATTCTTCAGTTTCTTTATTTCCATTATCGGAAGCAAAGGGAGCTTTCGGATGAGCACGACGATGCTGATAAAGCTTAACTGATAGAGATTGTTTCTTCTTCGGTCCAAAGGTGTGGTTCTCGTATTATGAACATTTATTATGCTACATTGTAGAGTTCTTGCTTGATGGGAATCCTTTATGTACAGAATTGGCAGTCTGAGTATATGCATATTCAGCCGCTCATTCTGTTCTATTGTATACGTGCCTATACAGAAGTGAAGCTGAAATGGGTACCTCGTACAACGGGCTCTGGGTAGCAGCGTCATTGTTACCTGAAGGCCACCACTCGCACCCAGGACAGATTTGGAGCGTCGTTTCATTGGTTGCTGCTTGGAGGGTAGCTCTCACGGCGTCATGTCTTGTGGAGAGGCTTGTGTACTTATTTGTTTTGTAGTATCAAAATGTGTTGTGTTATATTTCTCCCTTCCTGATCTTTTGTGCTTCAGAAACTTGCACGAGAAATGTACATTCGTCAGGTAAAATTGTTTCTTCTCGTTTTAATTTCGAATGAGTTTGCCTGCTGGTACCTTTATTTTGACCGCTTGCAGAGGTTCATGTTGACGCTTGCCAAACCACGGTTCCTTAAGACGTTTAGTACTGGAGCAGCTTGATTTGTAGGCTGCGACCTGCGAGTTCATCGACATTGGCATCGTTTTGTTGCTCCCCAGTAGAAAGCATTTGCATCCACAACGTCATAAGGAGCAGTACATTGTTTCATGTGAGGCTGGCGTTTATAAGTTCTCTAAATGATGTAATGGTTTCTCTAACTCGAATGTTTATACCTCAAACAAACTTAAAATTCAAATGACGTGGTGCTTATTATCTCTTTAGGTCTTTTGGAATACAAGAATTTTATAGCGAAAACATGATCCAGAAAAAAAATCTACATTTTAAAGAGGCACTTCAGTAATAACACTAGCAAATATGTTCACGAGTTGAACGGAATTTACATTTTGCATCGTTTGTTCAAATATATTTTATAATTTGACTCCGTACTATGGTTGAACGTAAACTATTTTAGCTCATATAATTATGTGAGTGATTTCGGATCTAGGATAATAACATTAGAACTATAATTTATAATTTATGATGTACTCTTAGTAAAATCGGTTAGAGTTCTTACGCTTCGAAGAGTAGAGGGACACCTAAACAGAAAAAGAATACGATGGTCGAAATTTGGATGAATAAATTTTCATTCCTTGGTATTATTTATAGAGATGTACGGAAACCACCTGATGTGTGGGTGAGCAACATTTCCATCTATAATTACTATTAGAACAGGAAAAATGTTCAATAGCTATCATAAAGTCCAATCCCCCCCCTATAAAACAAGATGTTTAACCTAGTTTAACTTTTAAAAACATTTTACATCCTAGACAGTTTTGAAACAGTTTTATTTTCATCACGGACAGTTTAGATGATAGTTTTAGCCTATATGGTAGCCCTTGTAATGGGTCAAGATCCTATCCTAATCCCACTCCGGCTCTAATATTTTGAGGAATGATTCTGTCGGGTATCGATATTAGGGATATCCAAAGCAAGGAAGTTAGCGCCCCCCTCCCCGCTAACTTCCCCGGATGGAGCAAGACGTATTAAAGGGTCTCGCCCGACCCCTTGGGTGCGGGCTCCGTCTCGCCTGACCCAAGGACGTGGTTTCCGTCTCGCTCGACCTCGAGGCCGCGGGGGTCTCGCCCAAGGCCACAGGCTCTGTCTCGCCCGACCCCAAGGCCGCGGGCTCCGTATCGCCCGACCCCGAGGCCGCGGGCACCGTCTCGCCCAAGGCCACGGGCTCCGTCTCGCCCGACCCCAAGGCCACAGGCTCCGTATCGCCTGACCCCTTGGGTTCGTGCTCCGTCTCGCCCGACCCCAAGGCCGCGGGCTCCGTCTCGCCCGACCCCGAGGCCGCGGGCCCCGCCTTGCCCGACCCCAAGGCCGCGGGCTCCGCCTCGCCCAACCCCAAGGCCGCGGGGGTCTCGCCCAAGGCTGCGGGCTCCGCCTCGCTCGACGGGGACGCATACCGCTGCCAACCACTTTAGGTCCAAGCGTATGGGCCTGGGTCAAAACTCTGACACCAGGGAAGAGACTGGCATGACTTGATATAACCCGTGGCCATGACGGGCCATACTCAAGGATTCATATCAAGAACAGTGTCGGGCGTGCCGGTGCTGTTCTGCCTAACCCTCGTACGAACGCTGACAGGCGCGTCAGTTCACCACGACGTCCATTGGGACAGAATGGAACGCCATGACCGGAGGATGACGCCCACGCATGGCGCCAGTGATGGACAGGGCCGCGATGTGGAGCCGTCCTTGTTGACGTCTATAGGATCGGTGGGACGTGTATGAAGGAGAAGTACCCAGCGACCCTAGAAGCCTTCCTCTCTCTCGTTCTTCTCTTTTTCCTCCGTTGTAACCCGCGTTTTCCCTTAGCCTATAAAAGGGAAAGCAGGGCGCCACATAAAGGGGATCGATCCAGATCCGCACAGAGCCGAACCATGAGATAAAAACACAAGAGCACTACACGAACACACGGCTGAGCAGCAATCGAGCTCTCAGCACCCGTTCACTCCTTCTACCAGAGACTTGGGATCCTTTCCCTCTCTCGCCTGTTTGTAACCCCTACTGCAAACCAAGTGCCGGTAACACGAGCAGCAACAAACTGGATGTAGGAACGTTCTGCCTGAACTAGTATAAACCCTTGTGTTCTCCGAACACCATCCGAGCCAGACGCACAAATACAAATTTACTCTTCGGTGGTCCAAAAACACCGACAGTTGGCGTCTCGACATCCACATCAAGCCTCGGATGGCTAGTCACGGCGTCAGCTGGGTCCCAGGCGTGCACGTGCGCTTCGAGAACCTGGACTTCATCATCACAACGGAGGGAGAATTGGTGCAGGCTCCCGTAGCCGTCCAACCTCTCCACTCCACTAGCCTCGACGCGATCGCCGAGGCGCTTGAGGAGCTGCAGCTGCACACATCGGAGGCCCGCGCCCTCAGGAGCGACCAGCTCCTCGGCTTCGATTACGGGAGGTTAGAGCGCCAGCTCGGCGCCTTCCTGGGACCCCGACCGTCCCGGGAGGACTTGAGCCACCTCACCTTCTCGTTCACCAACGTCATGACACAGCTTGCCGGAGGAGAGCCGCTCTCCCCGGAATACCTCATTCGGAGCACCTCGACAACGCTCCTGTTCGGTCTGCGCAACGTCGCAGAGACTGTTGGCCACCTTGCGGCTAATGCACGCCCTCATCCCCAACGAACGACGAGTTCATGGGGATGACCGAATATATCACGGAATCTTTCCACGACCTCCTCGCGGTAGAATAAGAGTCGCCCTCCAACTCTGGCTCCAGTGGGGGGAGCCATCACCCCTCACGTGAATGTTTCATGGCAGGTACCCCCGAGGGATACGTTGAAAGCATCCACGAGGGAGAGGCTACCCCAACAAATGACCTCGACGACGAGGTCGAGGGGGATGCAGGGGCCCCACCTCGCCTGCGGGTAGAGCAGTTGAAGGCCCGTCACTAAGAGCTCGAGGAAGCACGACTCCAGCTCGAGCAAGAACACGCAGAGCTCGAGCGAGAGATCGAGCGCCACGGAGACGGTGGGCGTGCGCGCGCCGTGGCCCACGACGCGAACCGAAGGATCATCGAGGACGAAGAAGCCCTCCCACACTTCACTCGGGCAAGCCAGAACATCGCTGCTATGGCGCCCTTGCTCTGGGGGCTTCCGAGGCCTGCGACGCCCGAGGATCATTGGGCCCATCGTGAGATTCGCACGTTACTCAAGCGTGCGGAGGCATAGCAGACCGAGAGCTCGCTATCCCGATGACGCGAGCTCAACGCCAGCCAGTGCACGCCCTCGGAGCGACCCGACAAGGATGTTTCAGTCCACCAGGCGTAGCAAGGTGGCAGGCCGCGCACTACAGTCCCGGTGCATGAGCGTCTCAGCCTCCACCGTGACGCGCATGACACCCTCGACGCCTGCAGGCATACCCGTGGAGATGCGAGGGAGGAGGCTAGCCACGGCTACCACCCTCGTCGTGGTGGACGCTACGACAGCGGCGAGGACCGAAGCCCGAGCCCCGACTTGTCGGGACCTCAGGCCTTTGGCCGACACATCCTCAACGTCGTCTTTCCACCGCAGTACCGACCGCCGACCAACATCCCGAAATACTCTGGGGGAACGAACCCCGGACTATGGCTCGAGGATTATTGGCTTGCTTGCCAAGCCGGTGGAGCGGATAATGATGATTTCATTATCCGCAACCTTCCATTGTTCCTGGCCGATTCAGCGCGAATATGGTTGGAACACCTTCTGCCCAACTGAATCCAAAGTTGGGCGGACCTAAAAGAGATCTTCATGGAAAACTTCCAGGGCACATACGCACGTCCTGGAAACCCATGGGATCTAAAAAACTGCCGACAGAAGTTCGGGGAAACTCTTCGTGGATACATCCGACGCTTCTCCCGACAGTGCAACGAGCTGCCCAATGTCGCCGACGCTGACGTCATAGGAGCTTTCCTATCTAGGACCACCTGCGAGTCCTTGGTTCACAAGCTGGGATGTAAGGGCCCGTGAACCACCAAGGAGCTCCTCAACATCGCCACCAGTCACGCCTCGGGCGAGGAGGCGGTCGGGGTGATTTTCGATCGCCTCAAAGGCAAGGTGAAGCGGGACGAGGACACCGGTGAAGGTGCCTCCAACCGTCCCAACAAGAAGAAGAACAAGCAGCGACACAAGGTCTCGCTCGTGGCCACCGCCGACCGCAAGGGGGGTCGGAATCCCGCCGAGGGTACCCTAGACCACTTCGAGAAGCGGCTGGAAGGGCCATGCTCGAACCATGCTTTCCCCATCAAGCACCTATACAAGGACTACGTCCTCATGAAGCGGTTCTTGTCCGGAGGCTCCAACAAAGGGGACCATAGGAAGGATCCCAAGCCGGCCGCAGACGATGCCGAGGCGAAGGACAATGGATTTTTGATGCTGGATGGCTGCCTCATGATCTTCGGAGGGTCGGCGGCCTACGACTCCAATCATCGCCAGAAGCTTGCGCACCGTGAGGTCTATACGGCCGAGCCGGCCGCACCTACCTTCCTCCGATGGTCTGAGTCCGCCATAACCTTTGATCGGACCGACCACCCGCAAAGCGTCCCATAGCCAAAAAGATATTCGCTTGTGGTTGACCGGATCATCGGCACGAAGCAGCTCACCAAGGTGCTGATGGATGGAGGCAGCGGCCTCAACATCATGTACGCTGAAACACTCGACACCATGGGCATCGACAGAGCACGCATCTAGCCAACTGGGGCACCTTTCCACGGCGTCGTGCCAGGAAAGCAGGCCATGCCTCTTGAGCAGATTGATCTGCCCGTCACCTTTGCGGATCCGTCCAATTATAGGACGGAGACCCTTACCTTTGAGGTGGTCGGGTTCCACGGAACCTACCACGCCATCCTGGGACATCCATGCTATGCAAAGTTCATGGCCGTCCCCAAGTACACCTATCTAAAATTGAAGATGCCAGGTCCACGTGGGGCCATCACCATCGGCACCTCCTTCCAGCGTGCCTACGAGTGCGAGGTCGAGAGCTGCGAACACGCCATGGCAATTGTCGCCTGCAAAGAGCTTACAACCATCAGGGAGGAGATCATCGAAGAAATGCCTGACCCCAAGCGGTCGGCCGGGTCTTTCAAGCCTATAGAGAGCGCCAAGGAGGTCCTCATAGACCCCAACGGCTCCAAGGGCAAAATGGTGCGCATTGGCACCACACTTTCCTCTAAATAGGAAAGCGCGCTCATCGACTTCCTCTGCGCCAACAGCGATATCTTTGTGTGGAAACCCTCAGACAAGCTAGGCATTCCAAGAGAAGTCACCAAGCATGCCTTGAAGATTAGGCTAGGCTCCAAGCCGGTGAAGCAGCGCCTGCGTCGCTTCAACGAGGAGAGATGTAGGGTGATCGGCGAAGAGATTGCGAAGCTTTTAGTGGCCGGGTTCATCAAGGAAGTATACCACCCTGAGTGGTTAGCCAATCCCGTTCTTGTACAAAAAAGAGTGGGAAATGGAGAATGTGTGTTGACTACATGGGTCTCAACAAAGCGTGTCCAAAGGATTCATTTTCTTTGCCATGCATAGACCAAGTAGTCGACTCGACCTTAGGGTGTGAAACCCTTTGCTTCCTTGATGCGTACTCTGGGTACCATCAAATCACGATGAAAGCATCCGACCAGCTCGCGACGTCTTTCATCACCCCATTCGGATCGTTCTGCTATGTCATAATGCCGTTCGGCCTAAAGAACGCGAGGGCTACGTACCAACGCTGCATGCTGAAGTGTTTTAGGGATCTCATTAGGCGGACCATTAAGGCCTACGTAGATGACATCGTGGTCAAGTCCAAATGGGCCGAGCAGGTCGTAGCCGACCTAGAACAAACCTTCGCGAAACTCTGAGCAAACGGCATTAAGCTCAACCCCGAGAAGTGCATTTTTAGGGTCCGAAGGGGTATGCTGCTAGGTTTTATCATCTCCCAACATGGCATCGAGGCCAACCCAGAGAAGATATCGGCCATCATGAGGATGGGCCCGATTCAGAACATAAAGGGGGTACAACGAGTTACAGGGTGCCTCGCCGCACTCAACTGCTTTATCTCGTGCCTCGGCGAACAAGGTCTCCCCCTCTATCGACTTCTGAAAATGGCCGACCATTTCGAATGGACGCCCGAGCCCCAGGTGGCACTTGACATGGTCAAGCAGCTTCTGACAAAGGCCCCAATCTTGTTCCCTCCGATCGATGGAGAACCGCTTCTGCTCTACATTGCGGCCACCACGTAAGTGGTCAGCACCACCCTAGTGGTAGAGCGAGAAGAAGAGGGACACACCCTCAAAGTGCAGTGCCCCGTGTACTTCATTAGCGAGGTCTTGTCTGATTCCAAGACCCGCTACCCCCAAATCTAGAAGCTCCTATACGCCGTCCTTATCACCAAGAGGAAGTTGTGCCACTACTTCGAGTCGCATCCGGTGACGGTCGTGACATCCTTCCCTCTCGGCAAAGTCGTCCAAAACCGAGATGCCATAGGAAGAATCGCGAAATGGGCACTCGAGCTGATGGGTCAAGGCATTTCATATGCCCCTCGGACGGCTATTAAGTCCCAAGTCCTGGCTGATTTTGTTGTAGAGTGGACCGAGGTCCAAATGCCACCAGCAATTATTGACCAATAGTACTGGATGATGTACTTTGATGGATCGCTGATGAAGAAAGGCACCGGTGTGGGGCTGGTCTTCGTTTTGCCCCTCAGGGTACGCATGAGGTACATGGTTCGCATCCATTTCCCCTCCTCCAACAATGTGGCCGAGTATGAGGCACTCATCAATGGCCTACGCATCACCGTCGAATTGGGTATCCGATGGCTCGACGTCCGGGGTGACTCCCAGTTGGTCAACGACCAAGTCATGAAGGAATCAAGCTGCCACAACGCCAAGATGGTTGCGTATTGTCAAGAAGTCTGCCAGCTGGAGGACAAGTTCGACGGTCTCGAGCTCATTCATATCCCAAGGTGTCTCAATGAGGCGGCCAACACGCTGGCAAAAATGACATCCAGCTAAGAGCCGGTGCCGATAGGCATCTTTGCCAGCGATCAGTACAAGCCCTCAGTCCTCTATGAGGAGCCAGAATAGATCGATGATGGGCCTCCTACCCTAGGCCCAGGGGCTAACCAGCTGGCGGCTCCATCCGACACTAAAGTCATGGAGCTTGATGAGGATCCAGAAACAGAGCCCGACCCTCTGGTCGACTGGAGGATGCCTTACCTCGACTACCTCCTTCGTGAGGCGCTGTCAACAGACAAAATAGAGGCTTGGCGGCTTGCGCATCGTGCCAAGTTCTTTATCGTCATTAAGGGTGAGCTCTATAGGCGAAGCCACACCGAGATCCTACAGCGCTACGTCCCCATCGAACGAGGGAAGTAGTTGCTGAGTGATATCCACGAGGAAGGGGGGGTCTGCGGGCACCATGCTACGCCAAGGACCCTGGTGGGAAATGCATTCTGACAAGGCTTCTACTGGCCAACCACAGTAGCCAACACTGAACAGATTATGCGCACCTACGAAGGGTGTCAAAACTACGCTCGGTAGACCCACCTGCCAGCCCAAGCACTCCAAATGACCCCCATCACATGGCCATTCATGGTCTTGGGGCTCGATCTGGTTAGACCTCTCAAGAGGGCACCTGGGGGCTATACACACTTGCTTGTCGCCGTAGACAAGTTTACAAAGTGGATAGAGGCTCGACCAATCTCCGTGATCAAGTCCGAGCAAGTCGTGCTATTCTTCCTCGACATCGTCCATCGCTTTGGAGTCCTGAACTCCATTATCACGGACAACGACACGCAGTTCACTAGAAAGAAATTCCTCCTATTCTGCAACGAATACCACATACGTGTTGACTGGGCCGTTGTGGCGCACCCCTGCACGAACGAGTAGGTCAAGCGCGTGAACGACATGGTCCTACAAGGCCTCAAGCCTAGGATCTTCAACCGGTTGAACAAGTTTGGCGGACGATGGGTCATGGAGCTTCCTGCAGTGCTCTGGAGCCTGAGGATGACCCCTAGCCGGGCCACCAGCTACATGCCATTCTTCATGGTCTACGGTTCTGAGGCTATCCTCTCGACCGACCTCGATTATGGAGCGCCAAGGGTCAGGGCGTATGACGAATAGGGAGCCGAGGCATCCCTCGAGGATGCCATGGACCAGCTAGATGAAGCGCACGATGTCACCCTCCTCCACTCGGCTAAGTACCAGCAAGCATTGTGCCTGTACCATAGCCATCGAGTGCGGGGTCGGGCCTTCAACGTTGGGGACCTGGTGCTCTGCCTCATCCAAAGCAACAAGAACCATGACAAGCTCTCTCCACCGTGGGAGGGACCGTATGTCGTCGTGGAGGTGCTCCGACCAGGCACCTACAAGCTCAGGACCATCGACGATGAAGTCTTCATCAATGCTTGGAACATCGAACAACCATGTCGCTTTTACCCTTAATTTACGCATGCTTTCTCTTATCAGTTTCACTATCAACTCCTCGATCTTTAGTGACACCCGACCCCAACAACGGCAGGGGGTCGGGCTCACTCGGGGGCTGATGAGAGCATATCTATCGGGTAGACATTCTCTATACCCAACTCTTTCCCATGTTAATACCTAGAAGCAAGGGTCACGAAAATAAACGCTGAGTAAAACTGGTCGGACTGCAAGAAACCAATGCCCTAGCGGCTACGGTGTTTTGCTCACCAGCATGATCAGAGTTTTTTCCCGCACCCTGAGCTTCTTAAGCCTTAACTACGGAAAGAGTCAGAATGCATATAAGAGTATATCCACCTAGCAAACATTCTCTGTGCTTGACCCTCTCCCACGTTAAGATCTAGAAGCAAGGGTTGTAGAAATGAACGCTGAGTAAAACTGGTCGGACTTCAAGAAACCTACGCCCCAGCAGCTACAACATTTTTGCTCTCCAGCGTGATCAGAGTTTGTTCACCCGCACCCCGGGCTTTTCAGCCTTAATGATGGAGGAAGTTGGGGGCTCGAGGAAGTTGGACTCGCAAGGATACCGAATGCGCTATCATAGAACGATGGCTCAGATCCTAGGGAGGGGGTACGAACAAAAACTAAGAATAATGTTTCTAAAACAAAAAAACGCTTTCTCCTACCAGTTTGGCTATCGTCTTCTTGATCTTTAGTGAAACCTGACCCCGACAACGGCAAAGGGTCGGGTCTCACTCAGGGGCTAATAAGGGTATATATATACCCTTTCTAAAATAGTCACCATGCCCGACCCATTTCTCACGTTAAAAACCTAGAGGCATGGTTTGCAGAAAAAACGACTGAGTAAGGCTAGTCAGACTGCAAGAAACCTATGCCCTAGCGGCTACAACACTCTTGCTTACCAGCATGATCAGAGTTTCTCGCCCGCACCTTGAGCTCTACAATCTTAACAACAGGAAGGGTCAGAGCGCTTTGCCCCTTTTTACACATAAAAAGGGGAGAAATAACAAATTTGTTCAACCAAAATGAAAGAACAGACTTGTTCAAACGAAACAAAAGGGATGGGACTTGTCCGCTTATTACAAAAAAACCGCCCAACCTATTTAACTAACTAGCCCCTCCAGGGGAGAACTATGCCTTCTATCCTGTCTGCCAGATCCTATAAAAGGGGAGCCACCGCCATTTCCACCTCCTCCAGCTCATTGACTTCATAACTGGGCATGTAGCCGTGGCTCATCACCTCTAGATTAATGCTGTCCCCATAATGAGAATGAGCAATCATGAAGGACTGATTGACCCTGGCACGAAGGACATTCCTCTCGAGCTGGCGAACCCGAGCCATGATCTCGATGGCATGAGCCACGAATGTGATGGTCCCCTTCGACCGCACCACCTCAAGGTTGTCGCAGACCACTCCAAGGGCAGTGCTTAGGATACCGAGCTTGTCAGTCTCCACCTGAAGATTTCTCCTCACCTCGGTGAGTTCCACAGCTAGCCCAGCAAAAATGCTCTTGGCCTCCAGCTTTCGGGTCGTCTCCCTTTCGAGCTCGACCTATAGGGATCCAACCTTCTGCTGTGCGTCGTCGCGCTCTTGGCAGGCCTAGTCACGCTTTTGGAAAGCCTAGTTGCGCTCCTCGTGAGCCGTGTCGTGTTTTGAGCAGAGCCTCTCAGCTGTTTGGATCAGCTCATCTCGCTCCTTGCGTAGCTGAGCGACCGCCGCGGCATCTAGGCTCGCCCTTTTCTCCAAGGCCACGAGCTTCTCCTCGGTCGCTAGCTTCAGATCCCTTTCTTTCTCAACCTCGCCCAGAAGGTCAAGGATCCGCTGGCGGGTTTCGGCGTCCTTCTAGAGCAACTCATCCCGCTCCTTCCTAGCCCTAGTGGCTTCTTCATCATCCTTCTATGACCTCACCGACATGGCCTCCAACGCTTTCTCAGCCTCGTCAGCATCCCGATGGGCCTCAGCCACCCACGACTGAAGATTGGCCACCTCCTTGGTGAGGGGAGTAAGCTTGACCACCCTCTGCTGGGTGGCAACAAGCTGAGCTGTCACCTCCTCACATAGTCGCGCCTCCTCAATGAGGCGGTCCTAGGCTTCCTTCTGTTGATGAAGGAACTGAGATTTCCCCCGACTGCAAGCTATAAGGGACTGCAGGGAGACGATGGTCAGGATACAAAAAGTATATAGAGGAAGAAAAGGGCAAGAAGCAGGACCAAGCAATACTCGCCCAGAGGGAACAACAACGTCACGCAATGCACCCATGGCGTGGTCCAGGGCCTCAAGCACGAATGCGATCCCTACGTTGAGGCTCTCCTGCTCCATGCTCTCTGCGGCGTCATCAAGGGTAAAAAGTGTCCCCCTCCGTCTGGCCCACGCCATGCACCATCACTTGGGGCGCGATGGCACGGGTCGCGCTGATGCCTCAGGCGACGTTGTGGTTGCGCTCGGCTATGACCCATCTGTCACGGCCATCGCCACCTCCACCTACATCGGTGGGGTCGCGACTGGCTGCTTCGCGCCCACCACGGTCGGTGCCACGAGCGCGATCGGAAGCCCCATCCGCCCCGCCGTCGGTAGCCATATCTCAGCCATCACCGGCTGCTCCGCGACCTCTGAAGGCGCCCCTTGAACGCCCGTGTTTGCCCGTCCCGCCAAGGGCACAGGCACCACCATGGGCGGTGCCTGACCGGCCGGTGACACGATCACACTAGCGCCGCTCCCGCCCAAAATGGGCGCGACACCAGCCGACGGGCGCCGCCCCAATTGGAGGGCAGTGCTCTTCTTTGGCACCAGCACCAAAGGATTCCACTGCCTGCCGACACTGCAAGGGACGAAAAACATAAGGCATGATGAAATACGACTAAAACAGGAAAAAACAGAGGAATTGATAACTCACCTCAGCGCCGTCGGGCGGCAGATGCGTTTGGGGGACGAACCCTGCGACCCTTGCTCTGCCTCATCGAAATGAGGCCACTTCGAGCCTGCCCCCTACTCCTGGGCAGAGGGGCTTGCCCCTGGCAGCTCCTAGGGCACATTGGCAGAACGACCCACTCCCCTTGGCTCTTGGGGCACGATGGCGGAGCTGCCCACCTCTGCTGGCACCTCGGGCACAATGGCAGAGCCGCCCACCTCTGTTGGCTCTTGGGGTAGGCCGATGGTACATCCCGCCTCTGTCGGTTCCTAGGGGGCGTCATTGGAATGGCCCGCCTCCACTGGCTCCCCAGACATACCCTCCCCTCCATGGAACAGGAAGGGTCCCAACACCTACAAGGATGAACCGATGCCTGTCAGCGCATCCTCGTTCTCCAGGTTGTCCCACTCGATATCGTCGGCTACCATTTCTTCTTCCTCCATCACCTCGTCGTCGTCACCATCATCATCGTCATCATCATTGTCAGTGTCCTCCCCTCATTCCCATGCCCACAGCTACTGTTGTTTCTTCCTCTTCTTGTCCTCCTTTGCCTTCCTCATCCGCTCGCCCTCAGTGCGATTCGCCGCCCTCATGGACGAGTTGCTCGGCAGCGGCGCCGGGTGATCCATGAGGATGAGGTCCCTCGGCTGGTCCTACCCCTCTCAAAGTTAGTCTCATGGGGTTGGGAAATCAATTGAAGAGAAAGCAAGAGAAAGGGAAACTTACGAAGACAACATAGCCTGGCTCCGGCCGCATCGGAGGATGCCCCGGTGTAACACCCCGGGTGTTTTAAATACTAAAACAGGACATGTCATCATATGCATTGCAAGGATTTTGGTCATATTGAAAACTTTGATATGCATTCACTAAAACAAGTTTACATTTATGTTATGAGTGTTGCCTTGAATGGTTTGAATTGAGTTCAAAGTTTTGTTTGGGTTTTAAATTTTCGAAAACCCTGATTTTCAGCATTTAAGTTTGCCCTGGAAAACCCATTTCAAAATCTGAGAATATTTTGGGGTTGAGCCTTAAAGCAAAAATGTAGAGCTTGTTGAGTTGTACAAAGTTTGTTTTTGGAGATTTCAAAGTTGTTTAGAAAAATTTGAAGTAATTTGAAAAGGCGAAATGTACTTAAAGTGCCCCTTTTGAATTGAAATTTGCATTTCAAAATGTAGACCGAATTTGGGTATGGTTATAAAAGCAAAGTTGTAGAACTTTCAATTTTGAACAACTTTTGTGTTTTGGAGATTTTTGAGTTGTTACGTAAATTTGGGAGTAATTTGTGAAATTTGGCGAATGGCAGTTTTGTAAATACGTTGAACAGTAGCCGCGGGCAGCTCTCACCGCCGGCGTGTTTCTCCGGGCTTCCAGTCGCGCCTGTGGCCGCCCTTGGCTTCGCGCTGGCGCAGAATAGGCGTCGTCGTGGCTTCCTCTTGCTTCCTAGCCGTCCTTTAAAGGCCGAGACGCCATCACCGTCGTTCTTTTCTCCTCCTCTGTTTTCAAGTCACCGCCGCCGCTGCTCCGTTGAGCCCTCACCATCGATTTAGAGCCTGTGCCGCCGCAGCAAGGCATTCAATAGCTTCGCTTACTCCTTGCGCACCTAGCCAACCTACTGTGGTCACTTGACTCCACCGGGAACCCGCTGTGCGCGCCTTTCTTCCTCGCGGCCGGCAACCTCACCGTCGCGAGCGCGTCACCGTGCCTAGTGCTCTCTGGTGAGCCGTTGCTCTTGCTCAGTGCACCTACAGCTTCGCCTTGTTCCTATGACGCTCTATGATCGGTTGATTGCTCCTTTTGTCCACCACAGTCACCGAAAAGTCGCCGTCACCGTCGATTGCTCCGCCGTGATCGCTGCGACCGTCGACCCGCCTATCCGTTGTTCCTCCGGCTCGTCCATCGCCTTCAACGTGTTCGGGGTGAGCTTCTGGTGCCTCCCGAGCTGTTTGTTTAACCGCTACCACACTTGTTTCGCCGGCGTAGCGCCACCGAGCCACCGTGTCTGCCATGGCCGGCGTCAAGCTTGTAACTCGCTGTAATTGCTTAAGCTAGTGCCATCAATCGATGCGGGGTGGTGTGGGGAGTGTTTTGGTACCTTGGCCGTCGCCGTTGGTCTCACCGTCGGCAAGTTTTCGCCGGTGAGCGCCGTCGTTGCCGTGGTCAGCGCCGAAGGTTGAAGATGACATGTGGGGTCGGGTGTCAGTGACTTAGCGGTTTGAAAATGATTTTTTCTTTTTCAGAAATGAATGAATAGTGTCTGTTTTTGTTATTTTTGTGTAGATTTATTTAGAGCTCCAAAAATTATGAATTTTTTTGTGTGACTTTTCTGTGATGTATATTATTTTGGAAAAATATGAAATGTTGTTTTTCAGTACTTTTTGAATGTGATAAAAATTGCTCAATTAATTAATAAATGAGTTTCCAAGATTTTTCTAGGCTTATTTATTTATCCAAAAATTATGGAATTGTTTTGCCACTTAGTTATCATGTGATGAACCTTTATAAATTTTTTTAAGTCAATTGGAACAAGTTGATTTATTTCATAATTCTTAATTAAATAATTAATTCATAAAAGCAAATAGTAACCTTTAATGATTTAGGTTTTGATTGAATTTTGGATTGTGTGATGACCTTGGGTCATTAGTTGGTAAAGATCTTTGGCAATTGATGTTAGTATTACGAAAAGGTTTAGTTAGTTTGACTTGTAACTGTACCGCGAAGGAAAGTTGTATTCAAGTTGTTAACTTCTGCATCCATCGTCGATCATCATATTTTGTATCTCGCATCATGTTAAACATGGCATGGTTACTACGTGTAGTGAACGAAGGTGAGCACGTGGTAGTTAATCAAGTGGTTGAGGAGGTTAATCCATCTGTTGAGGTCGGGTTGGATAATTGTGGTGCAACTCAGGAACCGGACTATTCCATCAACGAAGGCAAGCCCCGGATGCATTTAAACCTACCTTGTGTTTTCCAAAATTATTTCGCTTTTGCTTTTATATATTGCATTAAGTGATTAGAAGTCTAGTGGAAACCTAATTGATCCATTACCAACCTTATTTTTCCATATCTACCTTGTTACCAGTTTTAATTCGTATATGCCTAGTTTTGCTTAGCTATGCTTAGAACGATGAAAGTCGGTTTATTACCTGTCATCTGCAAGTTTTAAATGAAACTTTGGTTACTTATGTTATCATGTGATATGAGCATGTGGAGTAATAAATCTAGACCGAGCGGACTCGGTGTATGGGAGCCGCAAGACATGGAGGTCTTGTGAGCGGGTTCTTTCCGCCTATGTTGATTAAGGCCCGTACCATTGTTGAATTGCATGAGGTGAGACTTTGTAGTACTAACCACATACTCCGGTAAGCCTTAACTTAGCTATTCTATTACGAGAATGGCTACTCACGCACTAGGAGTGGAGTGATGGCGGGAATAGCGTGTACCCACGTGGCAATGGGCTGGATTGGTGGAGTACTGTATTCTCGGGTGGCGCGGACCTGTTCTTGTTTAGAGGATCTGAGGGTAGGTTGATATATGTAAGTCAGGGACTTGCATATGTCATGTGGTATGGAATTCCCAGCTGGGTTTTTAATTGGTTCGAATCGTCGTTGCTCCTCGGTTATGGAGACTCAACTCACTGTTCATCATCGTAGTATTAATAACTGGAACTTGAGGCTGGTTTGAGAAAGTGTTGGATATGAAGTTTCATGATCTCTATACGGATCGTGTTAGCTTTGTGTATGATCTTATGAAGTTTTAAATGTTGATGTAAATAATTTTATTAAAAAGCTTTTACGCAAAAGAACTTTGATTATTGCTAAAGCCATACCTAGAATCCCATGAGCCTGCATTCCTGCGTTCTATTAATTCTTATTTCGGTTAAGTCTTGTTGAGTACTTTTGTACTTAGGGTTCGTTGACCCTTGTTGCAGGTGAGGTTCATGAGCAGATCTTCTTTTGGATCGTGCTGCATGACTGTTGTTCAGTGCGATAACGATAAGTAAATGTGTGGCCCTTGGGCAGGGCAACTTATTTGTGTGTTCTATAATATGTTATAAAGCCACTCCACTACTATGTTTTGTAATATTAACCGAACTTAGTTGTATGGTTTGAAACAAATGGTTTGTAAACTATGTTATTGTAAGTCTTCCGCTAATCTTTACTCTAATGTATATATTTAAATAAACTATTGTATACTACAATGACTCTGTAATGGGATCCTGCTCGGAAATCGTGGATGATTCGGGGTTCCCTGAGGACACCCGACAGTCTTCTTAAGTTACCGGGAATATATGCATAGATGTCAAAGGTCGTTGGACAGTGACAGGGGCATGTGGGCCCTATAATTTAGGAGGTTCTGCCACAGAATAGTATCAGAGCTTCCATTACAAAGTCTTTGACGTATTGGGTTACAAAAACTTCAAAATGATTTGGGATGACTAAACTTAACTTGTTAATTTGGTCCAAATTGCTTCTGACTTATTTAATATCTTTCTCACCATTTGTTATTTGATTAAAAAGGTTTTGTTTGGTAGAGTAGTAATCTTACTATGCCCTATATAAAAACAACTGTTGTTTATGTTCATTATAAGCTTTGATGTTTTTGTTTGTAAGAACGATTCATGCATCATGATGAATTCACTTGTTACTTCCTTCACCTCTAAGTCTAGGTGGGTAGTGTGTATGGGTTGAGTTGTGTAGTCCACCCTTGCTGCTCTTGAGACTATTGTCAGATTGTCTTACTGGGATTAATCTTGCTTCCTACAGTGTGGCTCGTACCAAGAAGACACCCCGTAAGTCCACTAGACCCAAAGGAGTTCCTCATCACCAACTTTCCCCTAGGAATGACGGTGCTAGCTGTAGCAGCTCTAGGCCTAATCCCCAGGTAGAGATACAGAGGATTTCTACAGAGTTAGCACAGGCTTCTAGAGATAGGGCCTTGGATGCCATCCAGGTAGGAGAACTACAGGGTCAATTGAGGCGTCTCACCACCGCTCACAGGAACTGCAAACGTATGTTAGTTCGTACGGTGGAAGGAAGAAATGAAGCTTGGCATAGAGAAAATGTAGCTAGAGCTAGAACTCATGAGCTAGAATTCTATGTAGAAGATTTAGAAGAACATAATACTTATCTGCATGAGGAAGTTCATAGGCTAAGCAATCTCCTAGATCCAAATCATGAACACCAAGCTGATGCAATGGACCCTGGTGTCATCCTTGCCGATGATAGCGAATCGGAAGAGGAAGAAGAAGATCTTGAAGAATTAGTAATGATCGATGAAAGTGACAATGAAGGCGGTAATATTTCCGGAGTGGATACCAAGCCTGAAGTTTGAAGTAATCAAGGAAAGGAGTAGAGTTGTATAATAGTTAGTTCTAGTTAAGTTAAGTAGTCTTGTTTAGGTACATGCGGGTTTGTGTTTATATTAGTAAACCCTATGTAATGTGTCTGGAGTAAGCTTTTGTTGCAATTCAATAAAGACTTGTGAGTAAAGTTTGGTTTGTTATGAGCAGATGAGTCATACGCGGGGTTCGTATATTCCTGGTACTTCACAAGATGAGAGCGGTATTCCAAATCCGCCATCAGTTCCAACAAATCTGACTGATGCTATAGCCGCACTTGTCAATGTGACGGTTGAAAATTCTCGTTTGCTTCATGAGATAGCTCAAAGTAATCAGAATCAGATGCAAGGAAACCGTGATCGCCATCATAACAGGCAGGAGGCTACATATGTTGATTTTACAGACACAAGGCCACCGGTGTTCACCAAGGTAGATGAACCACTGGAGGCTGACGATTGGCTTCGAACCATGGAGCAGAAATTTGATCTCATTCCATGCACAGAGTTTTAGAAACCAGTCTTTGCTGCCCAGCAACTTAGAGGTGCATCCAATGATTGGTATGCGAATCTTATGGCCATGCAACCAGCAGGTGTTCCGTTAACTTGGACAGAGTTTCATACTGCTTTCAGAGCCCATTATATCCCGAAGGGAGTTATGGCTATGAAGCTAGATGAATTCCTTGCTTTGAAGCAAGGGGATCACATGGTTATACAGTATGTGGGAAGATTCAATCATCTGTCGCAGTATGCATCTGAACATGTCAACACAGATGCCAAGAAAAAGAAATGGTTCATAAGAGGTCTTAATACCAAATTGCAGACTATGATGACAACTTGTACCAATGTCACTTATCATGAGGCAGTGAATATTGCCATTGCTTCAGAGGCAAAGTATCGGCAACATAAAGAGCTCAAGAAAAAAAAAGAGTATGCCGTCTGGATCTTTTGGGGGAAATCAAAAGAGGCAGAGGGTGATTTATCATCCAGTAAATCATAATCGTCCTCCTTATCGTCCACCGCAGTTTCAAGCCGGTCAGCAATCAAATGTCCGCCATGCTACAACTTATCAGAATCCACAACCGACAAATGCTTCTGGGATTTCTGCTCCAACACCCCAGGGTCATAAGTATCCCTGTTTCAATTGTGGCAAGCCTGGTCATTTCTCAAGGGAATGTCCGTATCCAAGGCAGTCTAATCCAAATTATCAGAAGGCCCCTGTAAATCAATAACAGGGTCAGGCACAGAACAAGAATAACAATCAGAATGCTCAAAGAGGCAAAGATGAAAGGAAGACAGGACATGTATTCTATATTCAAGCTGGGGAAATTCCAGAAGGGAAGCCAGTGATGATGGGTATGTTTCCTGTCGCCAATCATCCTGCAGTTATACTTTTTGATTCGGGTGCATCTCATTCATTCATCAATAGAACATTTGTGGTAAAGCATGAAATTTCAATTGGGGCAACAAAGGAAAATTTCTTTATACAGTCGCCCAGGGGACGTCTGTGTACTAAGGAAATGGTATACCAGGTACCCATAAACCTGGGTGGGCATATTTTTTTCACTACCATGATTATCCTAAAGGATCGGATATAGATGTAAGCTTGGGAATGAATTGGATGTATCAGCATAAGGCTGTTATAGATGCTTTGAATAGAACAATAAGGGTGAGTTTGTTAGATAGTCATTCTCAACTTCTCATCCAACTTCCAACCTTAAGAAGATCAGTGGGCAAAGTTTGTGCAACTGCCGTCAAAGAGATTAGAGATATCCCGGTAGTGTGTGAATTTCCTGATGTGTTTCCTGAAGATTTACCCGGTCTACCACCTGATAGGGATGTCCAGTTTAACATAGAGTTAAAACCAGGAACAACTCTGATTTCTCGGAGAGCTTATAGGATGCCACCCAAGGAGTTAGCCAAGTTGAAGACTCAGTTGCAAGAATTGATTGATAAGGGGTTTATCCAACCTAGCTCATCACCTTGGGGATGTCCGGCAATTTTTGTGAAAAAGAAAGATGAGACCCTGAGGTTATGTGTCGACTATCGTCCGTTGAATGAAGTGACCATCAAGAATAAGTATTCCTTACCTCGGATAGATTTGCTTTTTGATCAATTGGCCGGAGCCAGAGTTTTCTCCAAGTTTGATTTGAGGTCAGGCTATCACCAAATCAAGATTAAGCCTGAAGATATTCCCAAAACGGCATTTACCACAAGATATGGATTATATGAATACTTGGTAATGTCTTTTGGTTTGACAAACGCTCCAGCTCGTTTCATGTATCTGATGAATTCAGTATTCATGCCTGAGCTAGACAAGTTTGTAGTGGTGTTTATTGATGACATTCTAGTATATTCCAAGAATAAGGAAGAACATGCGGAACATCTCAGAATTGTTCTGACCCTCTTGAGAGATCATCAACTATATGCCAAGTTCAGCAAGTGTGATTTTGGCTTAAGGAAGTACAATTTCTTGGACATGTCTTGTCAGCTGAAGGCGTTGCTGTTGATCCAAGCAAAGTGAAGGATGTGCTTGATTGGAAACCGCCAACCACAGTTCATCAGGTTCGGAGTTTTCTAGGATTGGCAGGGTATTACCGTCGTTTTATTCCAGATTTCTCTAGAGTATCAAAGTCCATCACTGAGTTGTTGAAGAACCAAGTCAAGTTTGTCTGGTCATCTGATTGTGAAGAAGCTTTCCAGACTTTGAAGAGACTGTTAACCACTACGCCAGTATTAGCCCAACTTGATATCGAGAAGCCGCTTGATGTTTATTGTGATGCTTCGGGTATTGGTATTGGATGTGTATTGATGGAAGAAGGCAGAGTCATTGCTTATGCATCCAGGCAACTTAAGCAATATGAAGAACACTATCCGACTCATGATCTAGAATTAGCAGCTGTTGTCCATGCTCTAAAGATTTGGCGGCATTACCTGCTTGGTAATATGTGCCATATTTATACAGACCACAAGAGTTTAAAGTATATCTTTACTCAGTCAGAATTGAACATGCAACAAAGATGATGGTTAGAACTGATTAAAGATTATGACTTGGAAGTACATTATCACCCTAGTAAAGCAAATGTGGTTGCAGATGCCCTCAGTCGCAAAAGTTATTGCAATTGCCTGACAGTAAGAACAATGGGTCTGACTTTATGTCAAGAGATGGAGAAGTTGAATGTAGAGGTAATTCAACAAGGTAGTTTGACCAACATAATTGTTGAAGCCAATATTCGAGACCATATTATTGCTGCTCAGAAGGAAAACGAGGGTGTAGCCCATATCAAGGAAAGAGTCAGGAATGGAAAAGCAGAATGTTTCACCATAGATGATGAAGGTGTGTTATGGTTTAAGGATCGCCTGGTGATACCAAAAGTTCCTGAGTTGTGGCAGTCAATTCTTGAAGAGACACATGCTACTAGATTATCTATCCATCCAGGAAGCAACAAGATGTACCATGACTTGAAACAAAAGTTTTGGTGGACTAAAATGAAGATAGAGATTGCTAGATATATAGCAAGGTGTGATACTTGTCAAAAGGTGAAAGCTATACATTTGAGGTCTGCTGGTGAATTACAGCCATTACCTATTCCAGCTTGGTAGTGGGAGGACATTAGTATGGACTTTATTGTTGGTCTACCCAAGAGATCAAAAGGATTTGACTCAATATGAGTTATTGTAGATCGACTCACTAAGTCAGCACATTTTCTTCCTATCAAGACTATATATCCTACGATCCAATATGCCAAGATGTATTTAGCAAGAATCATGAGCCTACATGGAGATACCAAAGACCATAGTGTCAGATAGGGGTACACAGTTTGTCTCCAGTTTTTGGAAACAATTGCATTCTTCATTGGGTACCAACCTCCTGTATAGTACAGCTTATCATCCGCAGACTGATGGACATACTGAAAGAGTCAATCAAGTACTTGAAGATATGTTAAGGTGTTGTGTCCTTAACTATTCCAATAAGTGGGACGAATGCTTACCTTTGGCCGAGTTCTCCTACAACAATAGTTATCAGGAAAGCATTAGAATGGCTCCATTTGAAGCACTCTATGGTCGTAGATGCAGAACATTGCTGAGTTGGTCTAAACCCGGAGAAAGAAGGTTCTTTGGAGTTGACCTTGTGGAAGAGACAGAAGACAAGGTTAGGCAAATACAAAGTAATTTGAAGATAGCTCAGTCCCGACAAAAGAGTTATGCGGATAAATGACGTAGACCATTGATGTTTAACAAGGGGGATTTTGTATATCTGAAAGTATCACCAATGAAGGGAGTTACCCCTTTTGGTGTTAAAGGCAAGTTGGCACCTCGATATATTGGACCATTTCAAATTTTAGAGAGGTATGTAAAAGTGGCATATCGTTTGAAATTACCAGAACATCTCGCGGCGGTACATGATGTGTTCCATGTTTCTCAATTGATGAAGTGTCTCCGAGTGCCTGAGCAGAATGTTGAGGTTGAAGGAGTGGAACTTGAACCTGATTTGACCTATTGAGTATCCTATCCGAGTCTTGGATCAGAAAGATCGTGTTACTCGAAGGAGGACAATCAAGTTCTACAAGATACAATGGAATCAACATTCAGAAGAAGAAGCTACTTGGGAATCTGAAGATTGCCTATTAGAAAAGTTTCCAGAGTTTCTTGCGTCAATATAGAAGAATGTTAGTTTTGCTTTGTTGTTACGAACCATGTTTATAAAGGAACCGTAGCTGTTTTATGAATAGGTTTTGGATATTTTTGGATTGACACATTTCCTTTTCCATTACTTATGCTATGACTTTGAATCTCGAGACGGGATTTCTTTTAGGGGGAAGGATTGTAACACCCCGGATGTTTTAAATACTAAAACAGGACATGTCATCATATGCATTGCAAGGCTATTGGTCATATTGAAAACTTTGATATGCATTCACTAAAACAAGTTTACATTTATGTTATGAGTGTTGTCTTGTATGGTTTAAATTGAGTTCAAAGTTTTGTTTGGGTTTTAAATTTTCGAAAACCCTGATTTTCAGCATTTAAGTTTGCCCTGGAAAACCCATTTCAAAATCTGAGCATATTTTGGGGTTGAGCCTTAAAGCAAAAATGTAGAGCTTGTTGAGTTGTACAAAGTTTGTTTTTGGAGATTTTAAAGTTGTTTAGAAAAATTTGAAGTAATTTGAAAAGGCGAAATGTACTTAAAGTGTCCCCTTTTGAATTCAAATTTGCATTTCAAAATGTAGACCAAATTTGGGTATTGTTATAAAAGCAAAGTTGTAGAACTTTGAATTTTGAACAACTTTTGTTTTTGGAGATTTTTGAGTTGTTACGTAAATTTGGGAGTAATTTGTGAAATTTGGCGAATGGCAATTCTGTAAATACGTTGAACAGTAGCCGCGGGTAGCTATCACCGCCGGCGTGCTTCTCCGGGCTTCCAGTTGCGCCTGTGGCCGCCCTCGGCTTCGCGCTGGTGCAGAATAGGTGCCGTCGTGGCTTCCTCTTGCTTCATGGCCGTCCTTTAAAGGCCGAGACGTCATCGTCGTCGTTCTTTTCTCCTCCTCTGTTTTCAAGTCACCGCCGCCACTGCTCCGTTGAGCCCTCGCCGTCGATTTAGCGCCTATGCCATCGCAGCAAGGTGTTCAATAGCTTTGCTTACTCCTTGCGCACCTAGCCAACCTACTGTGGTCACTTGACTCCGTTGGGAACCAACTGTGCGCGCCTTTCTTCCTCGCGGCCAGCAACCTCACCGTCGCGAGTGCGTCACCGTGGCTAGCGCTCTCTGGTGAGCCGTTGCTCTTGCTCAGTGCACCTACAGCTTCGCCTTGTTCCTGTGACGCTCTGTGACCGGTTGATTGCTCCTTTTGTCCACCACAGTCACCGGAAAATCACCGTCGCCGTCGATTGCTCCACCGTGATCGCTGCGACCGTCGACCCGCCTATCCGTTGTTCCTCCGACTCGTCCATTGCCTTCAACGTGTTTAGGGTGAGCTTCTGGTTCTTCTCGAGCTGTTTGTTTAACCGCTACCGCACCTGTTTCGCCGGCATAGCACCGACGAGCCACCGTGTCCGCCATGGCCGGCGTGAAGCTTGTAACTCACTGTAATTGCTTAAGCTAGTGCCGTCAATCGATGCGGGGTGGTGTGGGGAGTGTTTTGTTACCTTGGCCGTCGCCGTTAGTCTCACCGTCGGCAAGTTTTCGCCGGTCAGCGCCGTCGTTGCCGTGGTCAGCGCCGAAGGTTGAAGATGACATGTGGGGTCGGGTGTCAGTGACTCAGCGGTTTGAAAATGATTTTTTCTTTTTCAGAAATGAATGAATAGTGTCTATTTTTGTTATTTTTGTGTAGATTTACTTAGAGCTCCAAAAATTTTGAAAATTTTTGTGTGACTTTTCTGTGATGTATATTATTTAGGAAAAATATGAAATGTTGTTTTTCAGTACTTTTTGAATGTGATAAAGATTGCTTAATTAATTAATAAATGAGTTTTCATGATTTTTCTAGGCTTATTTATTTATCCAAAAATTATGAAAATTGTTTTGCCACTTAATTATCATGTGATGAACCTTTATAAAAATTTTGAAGTCAATTGGAACAAGTTGATTTAATTCATAATTCTTAATTAAATAATTAATTCATAAAAGCAAATAGTAACCTTTAATGATTTAGGTTTTGATTGAATTTTGGATTGTGTGATGACCTTGGGTCATTAGTTGGTAAAGATCTTTGGCAATTGTGTTAGTATTACGGAAAGGTTTAGTTAGTTTGACTTGTAACTGTACCGCGAAGGAAAGTTGTATTCAAGTTGTTAACTTCTGCATCCGTCGTCGAGCATCATATTTTGTATCTCGCATCATGCTAAACATGACATGGTTACTACGTGTAGTGAACGAAGGTGAGTACGTGGTAGTTAATCAAGTGGTTGAGGAGGTTAATCCATCTATTGAGGTCGGGTTGGATAATTGTGGTGCAACTCCGGAACCGGACTTTTCCGTCAACGAAGGCAAGCCCCGGATGCATTTAAACCTACCTTGTGTTTTCCAAAATTATTTCGCTTTTGCATTTATATATTGCATTAAGTGATTAGAAGTCTAGTGGAAACCTAATTGATGCATTACCAACCTTATTTTTCCATATCTACCTTGTTACCAGTTTTAATTCGTATATGCCTAGTTTTGCTTAGCTATGCTTAGAACGATGAAAGTTGGGTGATTACCTGTCATCTACAAGTTTTAAATGGAACTTTGATTACTTATGTTATCATGTGATATGAGCATGTGGAGTAATAAATCTAGACCGGGCGGACTCGGTGTATGGGAGCCGCAAGACATGGAGGTCTTGTGAGCGGGTTCTTTCCGCCTATGTCGATTAAGGCCCGTACCGTTGTTGAATTGCATGAGGTGAGACTTTGTAGTACTAACCACATACTCCGGTAAGCCTTAACTTGGCTATTCTATTACGAGAATGGCTACTCGCGCACTGGGAGTGGAGAGATGGCAGGAATAGCATGTACCCACGTGGTAATGGGCTGGATTGGTGGAGTACTGTATTCTCGGGTGGCGTGGACCCGTTCTTGTTTAGAGGATCCGAGGGTAGGTTGATATATGTAAGTCAGGGACTTGCATATGTTGTGTGGTATGGAATTCCCAGCTGGGTTTTTAATCGGTTTGAATCATCGTTGCTCCTCGGTTATGGAGACTCAACTCACTTTTCATCATCGTAGTATTAATAACTGGAACTTGAGGCTGGTTTGAGAAAGTGTTGGATACGAAGTTTCATGATCTCTATACGGATCGTGTCAGCTTTGTGTATGATCTTATGAAGTTTTAAATACTAATGTAAAGAATTTTATTAAAAAGCTTTTATGCAAAAGAACTTTGATTATTGCTAAAGCCATACCTAGAATCCCATGAGCCTGCATTCCTGCATTCTATTAATTCTTATTTTGATTAAATCTTGTTGAGTACTTTTGTACTCAGGGTTCGTTGACCCTTGTTGCAGGTGAGGCTCATGAGCAGATCTGTTTTGGATCATGCTGCATGACTGTTGTTCAGTGCGATCACGATAAGTAAATGTGTGGCCCTTGGGCATGGCAACTTATTTGTGTGTTCTGTAATATGTTATAATGCCACTCCACTACTACGTTTTGTAATATTAACTGAACTTAGTTGTATGGTTTGAAACAAATGGTTTGTAAACTATGTTATTGTAAGTCTTCCGCTAATCTTTACTTTGATGTATATATTTGAATAAATTGTTGTATACTGCAATGACTCTGTAATGGGATCCTGCTCAGAAATCGTGGATGATTCGGGGTTCCCCGAGGACACCCGACAGTCTTCTTAAGTTACCAGGAATATATGCATAGATGTCAAAGGTCGTTGGACAGTGACAGGTGCATGTGGGCCCTATAATTTAGGAGGTTCTGCCACACCCGACACTAGGTAGATGAAGTCGAGGGCAGCACCCGCGTCATCCTGCAAAGGCTCCATTGCCTCCTTGATGCGTTGTGCAATCTCAGAGTTGGGGAGCATTCCCACAACAAGCGCCATTCCATCAAACGATGCCTCGGGCGCCATCGCGTATAGCGGTAGCACGCGCGTCATCAACAACATCACCCTCCTCACATGGTAAGCCCTGATGACGCCCGACCCTTTTAGGCCATTCTCCTTTAGGATGTGTATGGCGGTGATGTGGTCTTGAATCTTCTTCTTGTCCTTCTCTAGGATGCCCCACTTCCTCCATTGCTCCAGGGCCTCTTCGATCAGGCGCCCGGTGAACTTTGGCAGAGGGGCGGCAACGTCATTCTTAAGGTAGAACTACTGCGAGTGCCACCCCTAGTTGGATGTCGAGAGCCGCATGGATGGGTACTCGCCGACCCAATTGTTCCGAAGTTGGATGCCGGTGCAACCCATCGGCATGTGCAGCTCCTGCCTGCCGCCCTTCTCCCACTTCTTCTGGAGGTTGACGGTGAAGAAATACCTCCACAAGTCGAAGTAGGGGCTGATCCCCAGGAATCCTTCGTACAGCACAACGAACACCACCATGTGTTGGATCCCTTTGGGATTGAGATGCTGCAGCTCAATCTTGTAGAAGTGCAGCAGCCCCCGGAGGAATTTATGGGTGGGGTCGCGAGCCCACGCTCGTGGAAGTGGACGAACGACACCACGTAGCCGTCGGGCGGTGACGATGAATCCTCGTAGCTAGGCAGCAACCACTCCTCAGCTGAGGTCCGCATGTAGAGAAGACCACAATGGATAAGGCCCTCCATGTAGTAGAAGGTGATGTCGGAATGGCACCATGGATCCATTGGAGGTGGGGGTGGATGGATGCGAGCTCAACGGCGGTAGAGATGTGGAGGTAGGAAACCTAAGCATTGGTAGCGGTGGTAGGCTATGGAGGTACGGATGTAGGCATGCATATGAAACACGGAGGGCTAACCCTTTGGTTTTATAGGGGCGACGGGTCTGAGGAAACCAACCGCCCGCCTATATCTCCGCACCTGCCACGACATGTCACCACGTCTCGTCACGAGGCGTGCGCATGCAACCTATGGCCATCCCCTCAGAAAACACACCAGACATTTCACCTCCTCAGATGGGCCATGACCCATCATAGGTAAGACAGATACGGAGCTAAAAATGCTCCAGCGGCCCGTCTAGGCACAGGAATTCAAAGGTTGGCCCACCGATGGGTTCGACAACCGCTTCGGGCACCTTTAGAGTGAGGGGTGGAAAGGGATGGTCCCGCTAAAGGCGTACGAGCGTCGCGAGCATCTCGGTCCATGTTCAAGTCTCAGTCGAATACGATCCATGGTTTTTCCTCGAACAAAGGCAGTGAGCCCTCGGGACTGGTCGAATGGACCCAAGAACTATATGGATTGACCGCCGAGAATCTAGAGTCGATCACCAGCTGAGCCAAGGCAGACCCCCATGAATAGGATGCTAGGGCCCCACTCGGACTAGCCCGTTAATAGCTCACTGAGCACCATGATTCATCCATAGAGGAAAATCATGGCATGGCTTAGCCCCCCCCCATTTTTTATCAGAAAAAACACTTAAGGGAAGACGATAAAAAAGATGAGCCGACCCTCGACCGGGCCCTTGCTATGAGCGGGGGCTCGAGGAAAGTTGGACTCACAAGAAGACCAAATGCGCGGTCACAGAATGACAGACCCCCGTTGGGGTCGGAATCAAGAAAGACCTTTTCCGACCCACCAAATCTCATGGCTATACCCCAAGGGGTCCGATCATGACGAAAGAGAATTACCCTTACCAGGACATGCCATGGGCGACAAAGGAAGGTCAAGGCCCTCATAGTCCTCCCATTCAGAAAAGCCTCTGAAGGAGTATTCTACTCCTCCGTAGGCTCGGGGGCTACTATCGGGTATCGATATTAGGGATACCCAAAGCAAGGAAGTTAGCGCCGCCCGCTAACTTCCCTAGATGGAGCAAGACGTATTAAAGGGTCTCGCCCGACCCCTTGGGTGTGGGCTCTATCTGGCCTGACCCAAGGACATGGTTTCTATCTCACCCAACCTCGAGGCCGTGGGGTCTCGCCCAAGGCCACGGGCTCCGTCTCGCCCGACCCCATGGCCACGAGCTCCGTATCGCCTGACCCCTTGGGTTCGTGCTCCATCTTGCCCGACCCCAAGGCCATGGGCTCCATCTCGCCCAACCCTGAGGCCACGGGCTCTGTCTCACCCAAGGCCACGGGCTCCGTCTTGCCCGACCTCAAGGCTACGGGCTCCATATCACCCGACCCCTTGTATTCATGCTCCATCTCGCCCAACCGCAAGGCCACGGGCTCCATCTCGCCCAACCCCGAGGCTGCGGGCTCCGCCTCGGTCGACCCTAGGGCCACGGGCTCCACCTCGCCTGACCCACGAGGCCACGGGCTCTGCCTCGCCCAACCCCAAGGCCGCGGGGGTCTCTCCCAAGGCTACGGGCTCTGCCTCGCCTGACCCTAAGGCCGCGGGCTCTGGCTCACCCGACCCCAAGGCCGTGGGCTTCATCTCGCTTGACGGGGACCCATACTGCCGCCCACCACACCAGGTCCAAGCGTATGGGCCTAGGTCAAAACTCTGACACCAGGGAAGAGACTAGCATGAGTCAATATAACCCATGGCCATGATGGGCCATACCCAAGGATTCACATTAAGAACAGTGTCGGGCGTGCCGGTGCTGTTCTGCCTAACCCTCGTATGAACATTGACAGGCGCGTTAGTTCACCATGATGTCCGTCGGGATGGAATGGAACGCCATGACCAGCGGATGACGCCTACGCATGGTGCCACTGACAGATAGGGCCATGACGTGGAGTCATCCCTATTGATGTCTATAGGATCAGTGGGACTCACATGAAGGAGAAGAAGGACCCGGTGACCCTGGAAGCCTTCCTCTCTCTCATTCTTCTCCTTTTCCTCCGCTATAACCTGTGCTTTCCCTTGGCCTATAAAAGGGAAAGCAGGGTGCCCCATGAAGGGGGTCAATCTAGATCCACACAGAACCGAACCATGAGATAAAAACACAAGAGCACTACACGAACACACGGCTGAGCAACAATCGAGCTCTCAGCACCCGTTCACCCCTTCCACTAGAGACTTGGGATCCTTTCTCTCTCTCACCCATTTGTAACCCCTACTACAAACCAAGTGTCGATAACACGAGTAGCAGCAAACTAGACATAGGGACGTTCCGCCCGAACCAGTATAAACCTGTCGGTGTTTCGAGTTATCACTAACGAGTAAATTTCTAGTATTGCGCGTCTGGCTCGGATGGTGTGCTTCGAAGACACGAGCTTTATACTAGTTTGGGCAGAAAGTCCCTACATCTAGTTCATTGCTGCTGCTCGTGTTACTAGCACTGAAAGTTTGTAGTAGGGGTTACAAACTGGTGAGAGAGGGAAAGGATCCCAAGTCTCTGGTGGAAGAAATGAACGGGTGCTCAGAGCTCGATCGCTGCTCTTGTGTTTCTATCTCATGGTTTTGTTGTGTGTGGGTCTAGATCGGATCCAGCTCGATGGGTCGATCCCCTTCATGGGGTGCCCTACTTTCCCTTTTATAAGCCAAGGGAAAGCATGGGTTACAGCCGAGGAAAAGGAAAAGAACGAGCGAGAGGAAGGCTTCTAGGATCATCGGGTCCTTCTTCTCCTTCATGCGAGTCCCACCGATCCTATGGATGTCAACAGGGATGGCTCCACGTCACGGCCCTATTCATCATTGGTGCCATGCGCAGGTGTCATCTGCCAGTCATGACGTCTCATTCTATCCCAACGGGCGTCGTGGTGAACTGACGCGCCTATCAACGTTCGCATGAGGGTTAGGCAGAACAGCACCAGCACGCCCGATGCTGTTCTTGATGTGAATCCTCAGGTATGGCCCATCATGGCCATGGGTTACATCAGAGCATGTCGGTCTCTTCCTTGGTGTTAGAGTTTTGACCTAGGCCCATACGCTTGGACCTAGAGTGGTTGGCGGCGGTATGGGTTCCCATCGGACGAGATAGAGCCCATGCCCAAGGGGTTGGGCGAGACAGAGTCTGCACCTAAGGGGTCGTACAAGGCAGAGCCCATGGTCTCGAGGTCGGGCAAGGCGGAGCCTGCAGCCTTGGGGTCGGGTGAGGTGGAGCCCCCAACCCAAAGGTCGGGCAAGGCGGAGCCTACGCACCTAGGGGCGGTTGGAGCTATAGTCACGCTCTTGACTGCTTGGATGAATCAATGTTGATGACCTTTAGCTCCTCTTCTTCGAGTACCCTAGTATTGGTCCCCGACAGTAGCCCTCAAGCCTATGGAGGAGTAGAATACTCCTTTAGAGGCTTTCCCAAATAGGAGGACTCTGAGGGCCTTGGCCTTCTTATACCACCCATGGCGTGTCCTGGGGACGGTGATTCCCTTTCGTCGTGATCGGACCCCTTAGGGTATAGCCATCAGATTTGGTGGGTCAAAAAAAGGTCTTTCCTGATTCTAACCCCTACGGGGGTCTATCGTTCTGTGACCGCGCGTTCAGTCTCCTTGTGAGTCCAACTTTCCTTGAGCCCCCGCCCGTAGCAGGGGTCCGATAGAGGGTCGACTCATCTTTGTGATCGTCTTCCCTCAAGCGTTTTTTCAAATAAAAATAGAGGGGTTGAATGGTGCCATGATTTTCCTCTTTGGACGAATCATGGTGCTCGGTGAGCTGTTAATGGGCTAGTCTGAGTGGGGCCCCGACATCCCGTTCACGGGGGTCCAGCTTGGGTCAGCTGGTGACCGACTCTAGATTCTCAACGGTCAATCCATATAGTTCTAGGGTCGAGGAAAAACCATGGATCATATCTGGCCAAGACTTGAACATGGGCCGGGATGCCCATGGTGCTCGTGTGCCTGGGTACTATCCGCTAGCGGGCCCATCCCTTTCCATTCCTCACTCCAAAGGTGCCTGGAACGGTTGTCAAACCCGTCGGTGGACCAACCTTTGAACTCCTAGGCCTAGACGGGCCGTAGGAGCATCTTCAGCTCCGTATCCCTCTTACCTGTGATGGGTCGTGGCCCATTTGGGGAGGTGAAACATCTGGCATGTTTTCCAAGGGGACGGCCATAGGTTGCATGCGCACGCCCCACGACGAGACGTGGTGACAGGTCATGGCAGACATGGAGATCTAGGCGAGCGGTTGGTTTTCTCGCACCCGTCGCTCCTATAAAACCAAAGGGTTAGCCCTCCGTGTTTCATACGCAAGCCTGCATCCTTACCTCCATAGCCACGCCACCGTTGCCAATGCTTAGGTTTCCTACCTCTGCATCTCCGCTGTCGTTGAGCTCGCAACCATCCACCCCCACCTCTAATGGATTCATGGTGCCGTTCTAACATCACCTTCCAGCGTATGGAGGGCCTCATCCATCGTGGTCTTCTCCATGTGCGGACCTTAGCCGAGGAGTGGTTGCTGCCTAGCAATGAGGATTCATCATCGCCGCTCGACGAATACGTGGTGTCATTCGCCCACTTCCACGAGCGTGGGCTCACGACCTGTGCCCACAAATTCCACCGGGGGCTGCTATACTTCTACAAGATTGAGCTGTAGCATCTCAATCCCAATGGGATCCACCACATGGCGGCGTTCGTCATGCTGTGCGAAGGATTCCTGTGGATCAGCCCCCACTTCGACTTGTGGAGGTATTTCTTCACCGTCAACCTCCAGAAGAAGAGGGAGATGGGCGGCAGGCAGGAGCTGCACATGCCAATGGGGTGCACTGGCATCCAACTTCAGAACAATCGGGTCAGTGAGTACCCATCCATGCATCTCTCGATGTCCAATAAGGGGTGGCAGTCTTAGTGGTTCTACCTCAAGAATGACGCCACCGCCCCTCTACCAGAGTTCATCGGGCGCCTGATCGAAGAGGCCCTAGAGCAGTGGAGGAAGTGGGGCATCTCAGAGAAGGAC